>SEMN01001120.1:0-102658 GCA_005408345.1 Macquaria australasica
GGCCAACAAGTCTAAGCCTCCCTGTGACGGAGAAATGAAAGAAAGGAGGGATGGATGGAGGAAGGAGGAGGAAGAATGAGGTGGAGAGGGTGAGGAGGAGGGAGAGCGCTCAGCTTTACGGAGTAAAATGACTGAAACAGCAGGTTACTGGTGGCTTTTACGCCACTTTGTCTGATAGGGGGAAGACAGAGAGGTGGGGCAAGAGAAGGTGGAGAATTGAAAATGCAAGAACACAAAAATCCAATTTACTGTACAGTACCTCAGGAAAAGATATTAAATTTTGTTTGCCCCATTAATTGATTTGAAGGGGAATCTTGGACGTTTTACAGTATATTTGTGTGAAATAATGCCTGATATATTGCCTGTTCTTTTTAATAATTTCTCTTTTTTGAGACTTTTTTCTTTTTTTTTCTTTTATAAGACTTTTATGAGCTGAGTATGCATTTGTGTGTGCAGTATCTGCATTTCTGACCCTGATACTCCTCATTGGTGCAATGCCAAAATATGGCAATAATAGCAGGAAAAAGCTGCCTTTCAACCAGATGTTAATTGAAACTGATTATAAGGTGTGAACCACTGAAATAACAGACCACATCTGTCTCTAAAGGTTATTATCATATGTATACTGTTGTAGTCAATGGAGCATTTATCCATACTAATAAAGGAGCTATAAAAACAGAAGTGAATTGAGAAAGAGGTACAATGGGGAAAAAGAGAGCAGAGGAAGGGAAAGTGATGAAGAGGAGCAGGGAGGAGAGAAGGCAGGATGGATGCAAAGGGTGAGTCAGATTGGAACAAGCAGAGAGAGAGAGAGAGAGAGAGAGAGAAGATACTGAAAGTGACATTTACTATAAATTTACTATCAATGGTAAGTGTCTGTATTTTTTGATCCACATAACCACATAACAAAGAGTTAAACTGTTACATTCTTACTGAACTGTGTCATTTCAATGATAATGAAACACATCTGAAGTGCATTGGAACTGAAGTTTCATGCCACTAACTATTTTCATTCTGGCAATTTACTGCTATTTGAGTCAATTTCATGAATTTCTTTGCCATAAATCTGATACGCGTATCATAAAAAGTGTTCATAATATGCAGTATATCAGAACGCAATGGTGTGTGAGGGTATGTATTCATCACATTGTCAAGACTAACCTCGCATCTGGAGACAATTTTTGATTCATTCCCCACAAGGTTAACCATGTATCGCAGTGTTAAGAGTTGAGGTTGGAAATAACAACTAGTTTACTGTTAAAGATAGGGTTGGCGTTGTGATGGTTAAGGTTAGGGAAAGCATCCAGGGACTGAATGTGAGTCAGTGTCTTCACAAGTACTGTAGAAGTAATAGAAGTGCAGCAATACATGTAAAAAGTTGGTGTTTTGATTCAGCTCAGATAAAAATCAGCTCAGCTTGCGGGCTTCGTTTCCAGAAAAAAAAACCCCACATGAAGCAGAAGGTCTTACATGTGCAGAGAGAAACAAGGCAAGAAGAGCAGGTGATGCAGGGCAGCGTAGCCGCACGACAACACGCTGCAAGACTTTTACAAAGAATTTCTAGAGGGAGTGGAAGCAGCTGCATTCTGCTTCTGCTCCAATGTAGCTGAAAAAGTAGGACTTTTACAATGACTACAGCTGTGACAACGTTATTGGTTTGAAGCATGAGATATTTTTGCTTTTGCAGAACAAAGAGCTGAGCAGTGCCTCATTTACCTTGAAAACTAGGAAAAGAAACAAACGTTTATAAAGATGGACCACCAATGGAGAGAAGGAATTCAGTTCAAACTAAGAGGAAAGTACAGGATAATAATGTTCTGTGTACTAATTGGGATATAAATGACCCATACATTTTATTCAGGGCTAAGAGTGAAGGTGAAAGTTAGGTTGAAACAAGCCTTTACAGTGATTTACAGGCACACAAAAGGTAAAAAGCTCAGTCACATGAAGGTTAAGAAAATAATTCAAAAGTAGGCTCTCTATCCACTGAGTAATGTAGCTTGGAAGTACAGTCTTGTTTTCAGTGGAAGGTCTTGCCACACATACACACACACAACCAGCAAAGTAAAGCAGCTATTAAACCAAAAGTGACTACCAATCTTTATGGGATTTAAGCTGAAAAAACAAGGTGAGAAAGAGAAAGCAAGACGAACCGGGACTGGAAAACCCAGTTGTCCTGAAAGACATGGAGTGAATGAAGGAGCCGGGGAGGCTACAGCGCTCTGCTGGTCGCTGGTACCGAGCCATCTGGAACAGCATCATGAATGGAAAGTTTCCCAGCCTGCGAACCCGTGGCTAGCATTTGTTCAGTTTGGCTAAAAGTATTCTCACTAGTCAGAATTCTGAAAGGGAAAAAAATGGAAGAACCAACAAAAATGGAATCAACTGAACCTGCTTGGCTGGTGTTCAAAAATGCAAAAGTTGTGCACCCTGCCAAGTCCGAGCTGTCTTACTCATAATGATGGATATCTTTTTAATATTTTTTTTTTTTTTATCAGTTTAGCCTGCACAGCCAGATTGGGGAGTGGTGATTGGACTAATATTATTGTGGATAACCTGATACATTACAAGGAAGAAATAGAGAAAAATGCTGTTGGAGAACTGCCTTGCTATGGTCATAAGAAGGCTTAAACCTCTTGTCTGGTACAACAAGCTCTGAAAAAAGAGACAATGAAGGAGCCACTAAGGCGAGAGCAGCCTGCTGGTAGCTGGTAGCCGGCCATTTGGCTGTGTTAAACCCAGGAGCAGCAGTAAGTCGGGACCTTACAGAGCTGCCTCTGGTCCCCTGACTGGAGCTGCTCCAAACAACTCTCTGAGGGAAGACAACTCACTCTACTCTCATAAATGAAACAAGAGCTGATTACAATCCAGTTCTCTGAGGAAGAAGCCCACGTGTCATTGTAAAATGATACTTGAAAACATGAACTTTATGGCTGAACAGCAGTTATAATTTCATTATCATTTCCTCTCTGTACGGTATGCCAAGTGAAGTTAGTTTGTGATTGAATGTGATTGAGTTTTTCAGCCAGATCAGAATCATTTTTGGAATACACAGTGACAGAAGTATGTCATTTAAGTGCTTACCACAAAACTGATTATACTACAGTATTGTCAAAAAACCAAAAACTATTTTTATGCCGCATCATTATCCTGATTATAACTTGAAATGAAACATTTAGGGGATGTAAGCAGCACCCCTAAATGCTCCTGACTGGACCACAGTCAAAATGAACTCACCTGTCCATTCGTTTCCAGGGGAACCAAATACCAAAAGAGTTCAGAACATTCCAGGTCGGGATCAGCGTCCACCTGAGCCCAACATGCCTCTGATAGCACCAGCCGTTTCCATAGTTACTGTACTGCTTTTTCCTGTTTGAACTCTCATAGTCTTTCCATTGGAATAAAAAAGAAAACAAACATGTCCATATGAGACAAACCCTCTTGATTATATACTCACAGTATAGAGAGTGCTGTATACACACCTACACACACTAACTGAGTTCTTGTTATGCGCTTGCAAAACACCCATTCTCAGGCTTGTGCATGTCTAAATTCAATGAGAATGTACAAAAAAGTTCTTCTGGAATCAGGTGGAAACCACTGATGCTGAATCTGAAAAATTCAAGTCCACAAATTGGTAGGATAAATAAAATTCAAATAAAAGTGTGAGGCAGATAGAAATTCCTGTAAAAATTATTTTCAGAAAGCTGTGAAAAAAATCTTGAGTAACTCCAGGGATGTAATGGTGCCTGGAGGGCAGAAAGAGAGCAGCGGCAGAGTCCCACTTTGGTGCAAAAAAGTCCAGTGAGTCTTAAAAAAGTCCAAACAGCAGCTGGTGCGTGAGTTAAAAGCAGCGCAGTGAGATCTGAGTATTCCCCTGTCTACAGCCGGCTCCACTCATGAACGGCTGCACTCCACCTCCACTTAGAAAAACACACAACCCTATGCACACACATAAAACTCTTCTTAACACACACACGTGAGGAGTTCACACACACACACACACAGTTTTCACAGGAGCTGAGCGGAGTAGAAATGCTCAGAGGGAGAGCAGGCAGGAATAATGGACTTAATTCAAGAGGGGAGAGAGAAAGAGAGAGAGGGAGAGAGAGGGAGGGGTTGAAGAGAGGAGGGAAAGGTGGGAGGTGAGAGGAGGGGAGTGGAAAGGGGCAGGGACATGCACTGTGTTGTTCTCAATGTGTGTGTGTGTGTATGCATGTGTGTGTGCTACTGTATATTTTCATTGGTACCCGGATAAAATGTTTTCTTAAGTCAGTCAGTCTTAAAGGCCTCTATTCATTTTAGGCTGTCACAGTTTAATGTTGACAATTGTGAAAGTAACATGGTGTAATCTTTGGTTGTCAATCCAAAACACTGGTCCTAGATCACACTGTGAGATACATGTTTTGGCCAATTTAGAGCTTGATCAACTATAGACAGCCTGCTTCAAAATTCTGTGTTAGAAATTTAGAGCCAAATTCTCACAATGTGATTGCTGCTATGACCCACGTCCACAAACCAACCATGTATGGCACGATATGGTGCAGAATACGTTAGCCGACGCAACATTGTAATGAAAAGAAAAAAATGCATATCTTCAGTGTGCACATAAAAAGTGGAAATGCAAGAAAGCTGAAATTTAGCAAAAAAACGTTTTTATGCTTGGCTGAGGCAGCAAAGTTGGTGTATCACTAGAACCAACATGGGATAAAGTGCAAGCAAGCGAATAAATTATGACGTACATGAAGCATGTGACTTAAACGTCCACTGAAGCTTCAGCTCCACTGAAGAGATGAAAAATGGTGGCAGACGAAAACTTCAGATCTGTGTGGAGCGATGAGGAGACTGTAACGTTCCTCAAATTATTACATTAAAGAAACTAAAATGCCGTATTTACATCATTTTCTACATTGTTTTCCAGCATTTGAGATTTGACTGCAGCTCTTCTTCATCTTGTTGTTCTCTCTTCTTTTGCAATGGTTTAATCGCACTGCACTGGAGTTTGTGCCATGTTTTTTTGTTGTTTTTTTCTAATGTTCTGGAAATTAAAATTTGCACTACATTTGCATGTACACTTGACTAATATAGTGTCTCTGCATGCATTTTTTAAAATCTACACCATCATGTTATGATACAACAGGCATTAATTACACAATCTGACACGCCTCAAAACTGATATGGCACAGTCTGACACAGCTTGCAGCCAAGATTTTATTGGACCCATCTTGCACAGTGTGACATGTGATGAACCAAGATCACTGTTGTTGCACAGTGTGTAGAGGCCTCACGTCACAAAAATGAGTCTTGAGACTTGGGTGTAACTGCTGTGAGACGTGACTTGACTAGAGACTGGACTTGAACCTTACTCTGATGGACTCAAGACTTAAAAACAGCTCTGACATAAAGTATATTGATGTATTTTGATAACAGAGCAGCTTGGATAAAAATCACTACAAACACAAACAGAGAGGGAAAGAGAAAGATTTCCAGATACAAGAGAATGACTGTATGCTGGTGTGGACAGCATGTAGGCTGATGAGCTACTGTAAATACAGTAAGACGGTAATTGGCATACATTTATAACATATGAGGGTTTACATCATCCTCTGCACATATCAAAGTTGAAGTATGGGTCAGCTATTCATGACAGCCAGCCTCTGAAAACATGACTGTATGAGAAGTACAGAAAGGAAGGAAAAAAGTTTAAAAGTAATATGAAGACATCAAAAGTCTCTCTTCCCATGTGTAATACCAGATTTTGAAAAGCCATTTAAGTGCCAGGGTGAAGATCTTAAAGTTTAGCAACGTTTTACCTCTAAGAGTTCACATGGTTGGACTTACGTGGTTGGAAAGTAAGTATATGAAACACCTACCCCTGTAGACTTGATAGGTGGCTGTAAAAGTTTGTATTTTCTTTCTTTTTCTTTTTTTTTCTTTTACAGAGAATATTTGCTGTGCTTCAGTTCAATACAGTCAGCTACAATGTATTCCTTTGATGACAAGTTTTCACGAGGGAAAAAAGTATCAAAGCATCTATTCAACTTGTCAGACAACTCCTGCAGCATAATCTTATTGTCCATTGATACTGTATGCTCAGTATGTTCCTAACACTAGGACTGGGTGAAGATTAACATTAAAAGATATGAGTGGATGGACAGAAATTTTAAGCCCAAATCCTCAATTGGTGAATACAGTGCTTTTTCTGGTCAATAATCAGAGTTCACATGCTCAGTATTGATTTACAGACCATTTAGGCTGTGACATTTAGGAGGAAACAGAGCTGTACACCAATCACAAAGTGGGCTTTATATGGACCAAACTCCAAAATATGAGTTGTTTTCTACAACAACCCAACTTCACAGTCGTTGCTGTAGTGCTGCCAAAATCTTAGTGACAGTCTTACACTCACAATTATGCTTGTGTGTGTGTGTGTGTGTGTGTGTGTGTGTGTGTCCATCTTCTCCCTACTTGCCCCACTCCATTAGTCTACATTCCAGTGGCAGGTGCGGTGCTGTGCCTGGCAACCCTGACATACACCCACTCTCATACACACACACACACACCTACAAACCCACTAGGGGTAGGGTCCCCATACAGAGAGGTCATGGGTCTCACACTAGGGGGTTCACTGCAGTATGTATGTGTGTGTTGTCTCCAAGTTTGCCTGCATTTTTACACACAATGCACACTTGCCTTCAGTGCTTTAAACACTTTCATGCACATGAGCACGTGCACAATTAAAGCTATTGGTATAAGTGAATGTGTACATGTGCGTGTGTGTGTCTGCTTGTGCAGTATGTTTTCGGTCCACTGCCCGCCCCCTGCTGACCTGTTTGTCATAAACCAGTCTGATGTCTCTACAGGCTGCAGAGTGAGTGATGTCATCCTGACAAAGCCTTTTGTCTCATTTAAAACCTCTATGCTTTTGAAAAAGATGAGGACTCAGTTTCCTAATAGTGTCTTAGTGAATCTTTGTTTTACTGCAAGTCAATGAACCGAAGTGATCTTTAGATTGTGGTGGGACCACAATCAGGCTGGCGTCTCCCACGCTGGAGTCTCCCCCTGTGGTCTTTTGGTCTATTTATTATTCACTTCAGGTATTCCAAAAGAAGATATAGAATAGAAAACAAAAGATAAAAGTTAAAATCTGATATTTATTTTATTATATATTCTAACACAAGTCATCAGGTAATAGCTGTGCATCAAGAATATTGTGTCATTAAAATGATAGCTCTTGACTCCTAAATACATCTTGAATCATAGCTTTCTTTTAATTAATGGTTTGCTATATTTTGTATAGTGTTCTACAGTGTTTTGTATAATGTCAATGAAGAGGGGAGTGTCAGTCTGTAACTCATGTCGCAGGAAGGTTTGGGCTTTGGCTTGATCCTGCAGATTAGCTTAAGACATACATACCAGTTTTATATTTACCTCACATTGTAAAATACATACAGTAATAGATAATAATACCTACACAGAATACCTAACCCTAAATGTTGAATAACTTGTGACAACAGAGGATATACAAACATTTTTCCAGGGGAACTGTTACAATCTCCTCCGCAGCTACAGTAACACTAACCTGAGTGTAGTGGCACAATGGCAGCTGCCAAGAAACTCAGCTACTGCATCAACTTCTGGTGCTAAATAGAAATATACAGTCAAACTGGAAGTTGGCTTCTTACACTAAGGGCCAGATCCCAGAATAGGTCTATCAGGTATTTAGCACTAGGTATCCCAACTGTGAGGGCATATAATATTAATGTAGCAATTAATCATTTTGAAGGCAACCTTAAACAAATCACCCAGAATAAAATGAAAATACAAGTGCCTCAGTGTCGGGAGGTCATGCTTCATTGAAGTTAATGATACCATATTGACTGTATATATGTGCTGTGGGAGCAGGGTGTTACAGTTGGAAGAGAATCTCTGAGCAAGACATTGGATTCAAATAGTCATTTCAACATCTCAAGATCTGGTTTGTGGCTGTGAAGTTCACCAGACTCCAGCTCGATTCTCTACTGTCTGGTGAAGGAGTGCACATTGTAGCTGTATCCAATTTTGGGGGGCCACCTCCTTCAAGGATGTGGCCAGTGAATGTGTGGCTGTCATTGGATAGAGAGGTAGGCTGAAGGTACACCTCCCTCCTAAAAAGATGGGCTACAGAGAATCGAGTAGCCAGTATGCAATGAACTTTGGGATAGGCGTTTGATCATGGATTTTGAAGACTTTGAATATGCTTGGTGTACTTTAACTAGACTATCAAACAAAGTTGAAATCAATCCACAGGAGTGGTTAACCAATAGTTGAGGGTGTTCATCTGAATTAATCTTGAGTTCTGATGTCAGACTGGAAAAACTGGGCTTTAGTTTCTGCAGAGACGCCACACGTCCTCATGGATAAGGACGATGTTGAGAAACCCATTCAGGAGACAACATAAAGCACATTTTGGCGTCCACTGCTACCTTCTGGTGATCCCCTCTTTCTGGGCCAAACTAGCTTTGTTGGAGACATGCTTCCATCCTATTTAGTTATGATTACTTCAGTTTGATATACTGTATATGTATGCTCTCCTCAACATCTCTTTCAATTAGCGGGATAACTTCACAGGCACATTACATTGTTGCTCCACCTCGATAAGAAATCGTTTTAAAATCCTGCAAGACAGATGCAGAGTCAGACAGATTCTCAAAAGCAAGGGAGGAACAATGGATTCAGATGGCATGTATTTACAGCAGGCCAACAATAGCAGTAACATTAGTGTGGCGTTGAGGTAGTGTGACACTTGCAAGCATTACAAGTGTTCCATCATAAACATTTGTTCAACAGATGCAAAAATATCTGGGCCTAGATGCCACGCCTGTAAAATTAGCACCATGAAATTCCAACCAAGAACCTTTCTCTTTTTCTGTGTGTTTTGAGGGCTCTGTGGGTGTTACACACTGACCCAACATAAAACAAATACCAGTACCAAGTGGATCATTAGCATCATTGCAACTATGCAGCCCTTTCTGCCAGCTGTAACCACACGCTAATCTCATCTATGTGTGTGTGTGTGTGTATGTGGGTGTTTGTGCACGTGTGAAGTGAATTTGTCTATTAATAGCATCCACTGTACTGGGTCACGAGCTGAACACATATGAATGATGAAGTTTAGATGTGTTAGAACAAAAAGCCATTTTGGTATTTTTGGGGGCTTTAAGGTGAAGTAGCATTTGGGTGCTAACAACTAAGTGATGCTGTGTCTGCACAGCCAGAAATTAAACAAAAAAGAGGTGGGAAAAAGAAAGATGAAGGGCAGAATGAAACAAAGAAATAAATGGAAGAAAGGAAGGAAAAATAGAAATGAAAAAAGCTAGAAATGAGGGCGAAAGAGACACAATACATTTTAACATTAACTACTCTTCTAGCCTTGACTAGTCTCTGTACTGAGGCTAAGCTAGCTAGCTATCCATATCCAGCTGTACTATACGTGTCTTGACAGGTCGTCCATGACATGGCCCCCTGACCCCCTCACCCCACGGGGATTATAGGGGCCCCAATGAAGAGTGGCAGGAACGAAAGAGAGAGAGGTCTTGCTTGGGAACCCTAGGGGCACAGAAACCTGTAATCCTCCCTGTTTCACTTTGATGTGATCACACCCAACTGAAAGGTTGGAGGATGAAGGGGGAGTGGTGGTTTGGCGTGTCAGGAGGGCAGTATGTGTGGGTGGGGGGACTGACTGTGGTGCCAGGAGGCTCAGAGGTGGGACACACACTCTCACAGGCACGCAGTCACACACCATCTGGCTCTGAGGGTCACCGTGTGGATAAGACCACCTTCAACCATAAGCATGGCTTTAGTGACACATTTTCACACACACACACACACACACACACACACACACACACATATACACATACACACACCTCGGAGCAGGTTCTGAAGGTCACTGAGTGGATTACAGCACCTTGCATGACCACTGCTTTGTCTCACACACACACACACACACACACACACACACACACACACACACGCACACACTTGCAATAAGCAGTATTTCTCGGTGGAATGCACATTGCTGCACTAGTTCCCACCACTATTATATCTAGCTGGCTGATCACTAGATGTGGGCAAAAAAAGTGATAAAAAGTGATAATGTCTATAACTCAGGAAGCACTGTATCAACAAAAGTGATCTAAATTTCCCATTTCATATTTATTAAGAAATACAATGTTTTACATTTTTCCTTACCTTGTTTTGGTGGTTTGATACAATATTAATACATCAGTACACTGACAAAATCAGACTAAACAATCAGTCTGTTTTTATTATTATTTTTATCTGATATGGATAAGAGTTGCAGTATAAGAGTATGCAGGCAGAGGCTGGTTGGGCCCTGTAATTCTTAGCTACACTTTAATTAAACCTGGGCTGTTGGTACACTGCTGCTATTTCTGAGAGAATTCAGCACAGATCACAGTGAGGACGGATGAACTACAAAAAACAGGGAAATCACCTACTAACAGACAGAAGTTTTCAACATCAGCCCGCACACAGACAGCACACTCAAATGTACAGTTTTAAAGGCCCACACATGTATCAGTTCCTGCATGCCACTAAATCAGTTCTTGTTTTTATTTATTCAGAAGGTTTTAATTTATTCCTTTAATATTTTGAACTTATGTTGCACATGTAACACAATGTAACATCTCCTAAAAAACAAATTGTTTAGCATAACAAGCATCTCTGGAATAACTACGACTTGATTTCTGAATGCGCATTGGCTAGTTATGTGTCTACTTAGCTGCTAGCTATGCTGCTAAGGCTAGCTATATCAGGCAAATATATTACCTTAAAATATGACCTGTTTGAGATCCGGTCAGTGCCTAACATATTCTTCAGTAATGTGCATCTTTGTACTAATAATCTGTGTGTAATAGTAGGATACAGTAGGAGTTTTCTGGTAGAGAAAGGGCACATTCTGATCTTAATTGCTACCAAAGCTCTACTTATCCTGAGCGTCTCACTACAGTTACTTCATTTCAGCACCTATTTCCATCGTTAAACATGTTGACATTTGCGAGTTGTTTACCTGGTACAATGTCTATGTTCTGACTCTACATTTATTTTCTGAAATAAGAGTAATCCTGTACTGGTTACAACAGAAAGAGTGGGTGCAGTGGTTTAAAAGATCTGAAATGTGTAATATTAACTGACAGAAATTTTCTTATTCTTGTGATTTTAAAGACAAAATCTCAAAATCCAAACTGTCATAAAAACGTTTGGATTTGGGAACACTTGGATTTGGAAAGACATTTTTTGCTGAAAAGCAGGCAGATAAGGCACAGGGTGTATGTGAAGGCACACACACACACACACACACACTGCAGTGCTGCTGTGCTGCCTCATTAAGGCCTGAGACGGGATAGCAGTGAGCAGACCCAACGAAATGATTCCTGATCCTGATGGGCACTGATCCAACCAGACAGGCTGCTCTCAGCACCATCGTGGATTAATAACACGCACGCGCACACACACACAAACACACACACGCATAGAAGTACACACTTCCCAAGGGGTTGTTGAGAGACTAGATGTGCAGTTATTAGTGTGTGAGTGTGCATATGCACCCCCAGGGGAAATCTGAGACAAGCTCAGCAATGAGCAGATTTCATGAGAACACTAGTGGTTCTGACACTCACAGGTGATTCTACTTGTCGCAATATGTAGCACACACACACACACACACACACACACACACACACACACTGTCTGCTACTAACCTCATGTAAGCACAGTGGGTATGGTTATGAATCACATTGTCTGAAAATTTATTATTTATTTTTAAGCCCAGTTTTGACAAAATATTTTTTTTCTTTTTAGCTTTTCAACTAAAACTGAGATAACCTTGTTATGATATGGCACTATATAAATAAAACTGAACTGAATTCAAATCCTGTGATGCGTAGTGTAACCATTGTAGAAATGTGTGGATTCAGTGTACATCACATTTCTCAGAGGCTATGCTGCTCTGGACGAAGGAATAACTTTACTGGTGAATTACTGGTAAATCTCACATAAAGAGACTCGTCAGACCAATGGGTGAGATTCTTCCTGGGTCCTTGCTTTGGTCTAAAAGGCTACAGATAGCTAGTTAGCTCAGCTCAAGTTTAAAATGGACATTCTTGTCTAATAACTAATAAAATAAGCTAATGAGCTTCCATCAACAAATATCATAACAATAGACATTAACAAATGGGAACACTGACTTCTTTAAGGTACAGACTTCATGTTTCACACAAGTTCTTTCAGTTTCAAAATGTGTCAAAACAAAGCATCAGAGATTCACCACACTGGTGAGAAAAAGTGACTGTGTATTTTGGACCCGTTGTACACAACACGCTATCAGCAAAACCTATAAGTACAGACCATGTCAACCTTCACTTACAATCACTTTCCCAAAGTGAGGCATGCGAAAAATGCAGCTGCTCACTTCTCTCTGCCAGACACGCACACATACACACGCACACTCCTGCAGAAGTTCATCAAACACAGCCTGTGATCATAACTGCGACAGCAGATTACACAAGTGGTTGAAGTACTTTCAGCTTTGCCATAATTGTGATTTCACTTTTATATTTAGGCTGTCAAAACAGCTGCTTGCACACAAACACACATATTTCTTAAGTGTACTGAGCGCCGTCTGTGTCTGGCGGGCAAGAAATCCCCCACCAACTAGTAATTGAAGACAGTTAGGAGAATGAAAAGGGGGATGAATGAATGAATAAACACCCATGAGAGGATAGGAGCAGGGATGAGTAGAAGGTGAGATGCTTCTATGGATATGTAACAGGTTAAAAGTTTTCCCATTGAGGCCACCCATAAGGCACCTGATTGAAGTTATTTCTTATAGCCAAAGGTGGAGAGAGGATGATAAAGGAGTGGAACAAGAAATCTTGTAAACATAAAAACTTAAAATGATTAGATGATGAGGAAATGGCAGGAGAGGACAGGCTATAAAGAAAATCACCGAGCCCACACACACTCCTTCTACCATCTTTTTTTAACGTCTCCTTTTAATTTGTGGCAGACTTTTGTCCCTGTGTTGTTTCACTTTCAAATCTCATTTCATAACTTCCGTCTGGACTGCAGCTCTTGTCACAGCTAACTCTGCTGTCTCTGCTGTAGTGTAGAGAGACATGTGCTTCCACCATGACAGATAGACAGTCTTTCACCTTGGCACTATGGCGACAGATTTATGTCAGAAGTCCCGAGTGCAATAAAACATCCTCACGAGCTAAGAGCAAGAGCTCTACTACAATATGTTTACTGCACAGGAAAAGTGTCACAGCTGCTAATTTGGTCTGTTGACCTGTAAAGAGGCAAAGACCTACTTCTCACAGGAACAATGGAAATTTTATTGCAAGTCATAATGCGAATTTGGCCCCCAAGCAGGAAAGTTGAAAATGTTTAGGATTTAGGAATGTTTAAGACCTTGTACAAATCCTGATTGGAGAACAAAGGCTTTTTAACAACAGCACTCAGCTGAATGGCAAAGCTGTTGAAGAACAGTCATTCCAGACACAAAGCAGGGCAACAAGGAATCTGTCAGCCAGTCTCACACATGCACACACACCAACAGTAGATGACACAGGGTGTGATTTTGGGTTGCCAGGGAAACATAGCCCCAAAATCACAGAGAACAAACGCACGCAGACACACTAAAAAAATGCCTAAATGTCTAACTAAAACAAAATCTGGAATCTATATATTCTTGAAGAAATATGCAATTACTTTTATTTTCATCTGATGCCAACATTAGCTAAAGATAGAAAAACCTGTTCTGCTTTAGACAAGCACATCAACTCAAGATGTCCAGTCACAGCTGGCTGGCAGGAGGCATTATTAAGGCCTCACACAGCAATCTGGAGCTTCTCTAAAAATGTTGAAATATGTATTGGTGCTTCTGCATTAGTCTGTAATCTTTGCCTTCCCCTGATTATTAAAAAGTCAAACATTTGCTGTGTTCAATCTATAAATGCTGCCCCATTGGTAGCTGTGTGTCACCTATTTTAAGACTAACATTTATGGAAATATTGTGCTCTGTCTATTTCAAGCAGAACCTGGTAGTTTATTCTATTTATGGTGCTAAATTGGGTCAAATATACAAGTTAGTCCACAAATATAATGAAACCATTTATACACCACTGCCTCTGTCTCCAGGCTCCCTCCATCCATCTTGTTTGAGGTTTCAGGTAGTCGGCCAAGTGGAGGAAGATTAGAGTGTTCTAAGTAATAGGCTGTCCTGACCAAACAAACTGTCATTTCCCTCTGTTTTGGCTCAGCTCTTCTTCTCCTTCCACCTCTACTTTCTGTCTCTCCTTCGACTCCTCCCCTCTTCTTGGAGCCAACGTGTCAAGTGGAAAAAACAAAGCTGTTTAAACTCTGAGCAGCATGAAAAGCTGGGGGTAGGGAGGAAGGGACAACGGTACAGAGGGAAGGATGAAAGGGTCAGATGAAAAGCTAAGAGGAAAAATGAGAAAGAGACAGATGTTTAAATTGCAGCTGATAGTCACTATCTTTATATGAAATATCTTGATGTGTTAATGTCAGTTTGAACACAAAAAACAGGCAAAGTTGTAAACCACGTTCATGTGAGCTACAAAATCACATACAGAGACACACAGCCTGCATGTAACTTGTATTTGATTGCTTAATTTGTGATCAACAGTAAGACCATCACTATAGACAACTGTCATGAAATGGACGTGAAATTTGTGGAAAGCTGTTACAGCGCATCTTTAATGGTTTTAGTCAGTCTGCAAAAGTAGTAAATCAAAAAGTCTAACCAATCAAGTCCTCACAAATTTTAAACAATCCTACTTTTATGTCTGTTATCAAATCAAACTGCTTTTCCCTTCATAACTGATAGCTTAGCTTAAGTTAAAAGTGATCCCTCATTGTCTAATGTCCATCACCAACATCCTGTTTCCACAGGAAATACATCACATTAAGAACATAATGATACCACACAACAGGACCTTTAAGAGGACATACTCTACTTTTCACATGTGAGAAGTGGATTGGCCATGACACAATTTGGGAGTTGTCAGCCTGACAAAT
Source organism: Macquaria australasica (assembly GCA_005408345.1). Classification (NCBI taxonomy): domain Eukaryota; kingdom Metazoa; phylum Chordata; class Actinopteri; order Centrarchiformes; family Percichthyidae; genus Macquaria; species Macquaria australasica. The sequence continues at coordinate 15,106 of SEMN01001120.1, forward strand.
ATGAAGAAGCTCTGGTGTTATGACACAATAAATGAAATTTTTATCATCTTTATCGTCATCTATTCTTTCAGGCAATTATATAAAAAATGGTGGTTAAGCACAAGTTTAAAAAGAACTTTATTACTTCATAAACATGACATGACAGCAACAAAAAACCCAGAATGATGTTTTAAATATATCCACTTCTCTTTTGAGTCTCTCAGCAAGTGGATTAGGTCATTATTACACATGTTGTATGCCACATGAAAGTATTTCCCATTGCATCTTACAATATGAGCAGTAATCAAAATCATAAAGTAATATCTTGGACCTGAACATGAATGTATATGACAAAGGGAAAAGAAATGGAAATGAAAAAATGCTGCAGTCCAGAGGGGAGAAGACAAACAGAAAAAGAGAAGTAATTTAAGACACAGATCAGAAGTCAGTTCTGATCAACAAGTACAGGACATCCACACTGGGACAAGACACATTGAACACACACTCACTGTCACTGACAGGATGGATCGAGCTAATGCTCTATAAACATCAGCCAAGTCTCACACAGAAACACACACTCTCTTTGCTTTTAGCTCTTAAAAGAGATTAATTACTCAGCCTTTATGACTTAAGGTTTGTGCCTCAGTTTGCTCTCTACAGTGTAAACATGTGGAACTTGTAGGCCACTGTTCTGTATTATCTGTGCCGTCTCTCAGAACTTGTACAGAGGCTTTTCTTCATCCAGCAGCTGCAGCACAACTGTTACCAGAAAGTATTAGATATATCTTTGATTTAGTGCCGTCTTTTGAGTATGTTAGGGTCAGAAGACAAACTCAAGGAAGTATCAAATACAAAGGTTTTGTGAAATTCTACACTCTATTAAAGGTGAGTTTTGTTTGTGGTGCTCACAGCATTGAAAATGACATCTCTTTCCAGAACCAGCGTCCCTTTTATACAGGATATTCCGCAGAACATTTTGTAAACAGTTTTTATAGGAACTATTTCTTCTGTAGAACGAAGTTCCAATGAAATCCCTTTTAAATCGAATTCCCATTTAATTCCAAATGTCCCCTTCATTTGTGAAGCAATACAAGGATGCATCAGCCATCGCTCCCTCAGATGGACACCTGGTTTCAACCACAGACTGTGATTAATCAAGAGGCGCTCTAGCAGTGCTGATATGCCTCTGCGGCAGATAAATAGGCACACAGTCCCTCTCTCTGTGTAAATGAAACCACAAGGCCATTTACGCCAAGACGCTGTAACCAGTTTGGCTAACGTGACTACTCCCGAACACATTAAATACGTAGCCTGCAGCCTCCCTCCTGCGACCGCAGCACACCCAGTCCAATAAAATAAAAAAAAGACAACTGTATAGTACTTCTCCACATGTGTTATTACTTAAATATGAATTGCCATGTTGGCTGAATCCTATTATATATCTCCTCTAAAACGAGGCAAACAATTTGACTGAAATAACATGAGAGATAGAGAAGGTGACGTGGAAAAGAACACATTTGTGTGTGTGAGCAGATGTACTTCCATCTTTGTGAGGACCAGTTTTAGACTTTTGAGGACATTTTTGGGGTGAAAGTTAGATTAAGTTATGGTTATGTACCGGGTTTTGTCAGAGACCTCGCAAGTATAAAAGTACATACGTGTGTATGCACTTGATTAATCACATTGTGGGGACTCTGATCTCCCATCAGAGGACAAAAGGCAGGTCTCCACAAGGTTAACCATTTTAGGTCAATACTTTTTTGCTTAAAGATATCATGTAAGTGTTAAGGGGAATGTGTATGTTTGCTTTTGGGATATTAATGACAGTATAAAGAGTAATGTTGGGAAACATGCACTGCTTTGATACCCAGCAGAATATCAAGTCACCTCTCTAGAGTAATTACACCAGCATTAGCTGATTTTTATGTCCACTCAGGGGCCGTGGAACTTACAATATTGACATGCTATCAACTTTTAAATTGATATGCTCAACTTGTTAGCAAACTGTTTCCTATTTATAGTACACATCCAGTAGATACAGAGCAACATTAGCATTCATTTGGAGTCTATTTTTTATTTGTCTGCCGTTTGGTGCTGGACAGGTATCGTATGGTCTGTTGAAAACAACAATGATAAGAGCAGTAAGTCTGAACAAAAACAGTAAAGATGCGACCAGAAAACCAAAAGAATAAGCTGAGAGAGGCCATAACCCTCCGTAGAGCTGAGAGGAAACGGCAGAGCGGTAATTCTGAGTTTGTCACTAGAAGACACCTTTCACATACATGTACAAATACTCATTTGATCCATTATTAATATAAAAATATTGATTATAGCAGCTTTAAGCAATGCTTGTAAAGTGTTATTAGTTACACTTGATTGGTAATACTAAACCAGTGTAAATCTTACAGTAACTGATGCAAACAACATTTTTATTTTTTTAAAACAACATATAATTGATTGCTTTACTCCTTTTAAATCATTAAAATAATCTTGTACTGTACTTCAGTTATGACAGAGATTAATAAAAAAGGTTAATGCTTTAGTTTTCTAAAATGTTAGTTAAAAATAACTTTGTAACTCAAGAGACTATAGTACATTTTAGGGCAACTCAGTAGCAAAGGGAAGTAATACTTGTTAAATAAATTTCCCGTGTGTGTGTGTGTGTGTGTGTGTGTGTGTGTGTGTGTGTGTGTGTGTGTGTGTGTGTGTGTGTGTGCAGTTGACTGTTCTCAGTATAAAACTGAACTAAGGCCTGTGTGACTCATCTCATACATCTGTTGATCATTAGTGGGATTCTTCTTCTGATACTTTCTCTCTCAGTCCTGCTTTCTGCTCGCTCCTCTGTTTGCGTCTTTGCTCATTATCCTCACTTTCCTCTTTGGCAACTATGCTTTACCATTCATCATATTTAAATCACTTTAATAGGTGATATTCCAGATTTAAATATTTTCTCTTCTCTTGTATTGTATTTGCTCGTACTTCTTAATTTTTCCCTCTACTCTGTCCAAAATCTCAATCTGTTGTGATGAACGTTGGAGGGATTTGGACTACAGTAATTAGGATAAACTGCACCAAAGAAAATATTTAACACAGGTTTCTAAGAATTTTTTGCGGAATACCATTTCAGAGCCAACAGACATAGGTAACCACACAGAGAATGAAATGTGATTCACAAGATGATTTTTTAATTTCCCATTTCAGGCTTTTTCACTTGATAAATAATTGGCGGAAGGCCAGAGGTGGTCATTTTAAATTTTCCACTCAGGCTTTTGGAGGATATTATGACATACAAGTCGCAGCTCTGCTCTCACAGATCGTATTCTACCATAAAATGAGTGTGTGCATGTGTGTGTCAGCAGCTCTCATTATCACACACACAACCAATCTGGAGTTTCCAGTGACCAGTGGTGTGTGTGCATACTGTATGTGTGTATTTGTTAGCACGTGTGTGTTGCATGTGTGCATGCAACCTCATATAACCCTAGCAATAGGATATTGAAAGAACATTGCCTGTGGTTTACCAAGTCTTGGCCAGAGCACTTGAAAGAAAAATTGTGAATTCTGAATACAGAAGAGCCAACATACTGTAGATGTAATGCAAAGTTGTGGTGCTTGCTGATTTTGCATGCTCAGGTCTTTTCTTTTCTATTTTTTTTTTGTCAAGTTGTTCAGTGATTTTAATTTTTATTTCCACTTTTATAGATGCATACATTCAGTCTGCCACCAGAAACAAGTGGTTTGGTTGGTGGAGTACCCTATAAAGCATGTTAGCATGTTAATGTGTTAATGTTGTTTTCCTATTCTTTTTATACATCTCATAAGTGTATCTGTACCAAAAACAACATACAATGGGTTTATTCCTAATGCAAGACAGATGCATGATGGGAGACAGTAGTCAAGGCCACCACACTGAACCCTACAGCATGTCGGTCAGCGGAGCCTCACAGCAGCATACTGCTTCTCTTGCCATGTGTTTGAGGAAGCATTGTAAAATAGGTGGTGCTTTTCAGCATTGTAAATATGTGGTTAGCACTTCACCAAGTGCTGGTTAGAGGAAAAAATGAGGGAGCAAAGTTGTGAATAAGTTGTGCACTGGTCACGGAAGCCATACTCACACAAACACAAGCACATGCAGAGTTTGGCAGCAGTGCACAACCACAAGAGCACGATGCCATTTGGAGGAGCTCTGAAAGGGATTGCCTCCCTTCTCCTCTTCTTCTTCCTGCTACCACCTATTCTTCATGAATTACCCCATTCCTTTCCTCCATGTCTTTCTCATTTTTTCTTTCCTCTCGATTTCCTCTTCATCTTCCTCCCTCCATGTTTCTCCTCTGCCCTGACTAATCAACTTTCCATCCTTCATGACCTTTATCTCCTCCTTCTCATTTCTTTTCCACTAAAAAAATAATAATAAAATAAAATGAAATAAAATAAGCCTAAATTGAACTAAAGGCGAAGGCGGCCCGTACCCATTGTGGTTAATTATTTTTGTCTTTCTCATTGCCATGGATTTCCCCTACTGCGAGCCTGCTGCCAGCACATCCAGTCGATCCCTCAGATGGGAAACACATCAGACACCATAAGATCTGCTCACACTGAGCTGGATAAACACACCGCACCTGCAACAGAGATCTGTCTGGGAAATCAACACGACATGGAAAGATCTCACAGTAATTCAGTCTCTGATTTTGTGAGCCCACACTGGTTTTACTTAGATTGCAATGTGTTTTAAAGGCAACAAGTAAATCAGATCATATTAAGACAGTAAGTCATATGGAACACATTCTGAGCTGTTTGAGCTTTATATATGAAGCTAAACTGAATCCAAATGGTTGAATATTCAAGGAAAATAGGAATATTCAGGGGAAAGAGTAAGCAAGAGCCTCCTTTTAACTTTTTCCCTTATTGACTGACCTAGATGAGTAATCACAGCCAAGCTAAGACACACATTATACAATAATTGATTTTGGACATTATCATTTATATAGGTCTATTCATAAGTGGAAAAATACATCTTTTCCTTTTGGTAAACCATAAACAGGGTTAAGTAATTTAAGGGTTAGAAATGTTTTGCCATTTTGCCATAAATTGTCACGCTATGACAATGGCACACATTATTTGATGCCTCTACTGCACATAAAAAATAAGTTTTCCTAGACAAATCTGTCCTACTGCGACCACCCAGCCTTTTTCTATTATCTTCATAGTCCTGGGACTCTAGGTCTTCTGGATCAGGTTATTTGTACACTTCAACAATGAGTTTTTCACATCTTTTGAGCTTACTAACCCACTATCTTGGTACGCTACAAATGTGCCAATTGACTGCTCAATTTTAGAATTAGAAAATTATGCTTTTCTGGACCAAGTCGACGCTGAAAATAAAGACAGTAGTGTATTCTGTCGCAGTGCAATGTATTCACCCACGCTGACGTGCACCTGGCCAGTGGTAGTGTGTAGGTAGAGACTAATACAGGTGGCCGTTTTGATGCAGTATGTGCCTGTGTTTTTCTGACTTTACTGGTGCTAAAGGGCACTAGTCGTTTGAGCATTTATTTGAGGGGACACAGAGTTGAAGGCCTTCCTGCTAGTATTTTTTTTTTCTTTTAACTACGACGTCTAGCTTCTGTAATCCAGCCAGTAGCTACGGTAGCTAGCTAACTTTACTACTATTGGTGTTTTCAAAAGATAGCTAGCTAGCTATTTAGCTGAAGTCTTCATTGATGCATGAAAGTATTCATGAAAATCAAGTACCAGGCAAAAATTATGGCTGCCCTGAGAATAAGGTCAAGCATCTCTAAATCTTGTAATTATTCTGAATTGGTGCAATCAATCATTTCCTAAGAGTGAGTGTCACTTCTTTCAAGTGAAGGCCACGCAGCCTTGGATCAGGACAATTCACTGTATGCTATAATTATTTCCTCTCTGTGGCCATAAATACTGATCATTGCTTTTCTCTGTAATTTGATTACTCATGCCTGTAGTGGCTGATGGGTGATATAATGGAACTACTATGAATACTCACTGGAGAGTGTGCTTCAATAAGAATCTGACCTGTAGGCCAGACACAGTTAATTATGTTTGTCAAACAACGTGCACTAGAGACAGAGAGGGGGAACGACAAAGACGTGGAGCTGGAAGATGAGACAGGGAGAAGAGGAACGGCTAATGAAACCAGAAGAGAAAGAGGTAGAGAAAGGGAAGAGAGAGGTAGGATCCAGAGGAATAATACTGCCTGCTCATAAAACATTTCATTTCTTCCTTTTCTTCCTTCCTGACGACACTTCTCACTCCTCTGCTATCCTGCTGCTCTCAGGCTGCCAAATACCAGAGTCCCACTTGGAACGTCACATAATTACATCAATTACAGTAACGATCTGTGACATTTTACTATATATTGTAAATGTCTGGATTTCTACTTTCTTTCACCAACTATAAACGGTATAACAGTGTTTGAACCTACACCCAGTCCATGACAGCTCTTGTTTTACCTTTGAGACAGTTTGCTGTCTTTGCTTGCAAGTGAAAATCTCAAACATTGTCACACTATCAAATGAAACCAAATTTGTAATTGTAGTACTTTTGTAGCACTAAATACACAAGCATTAAGTTCCATGGTTTACTGGTGTCTAGTAAGTCTGGTGCTTTTCTAGGACTTAAAGGAAGCAATGCACTTGCGTTTGCTTGGGAAGAAGAAGTGGGGGGTCAGGCAGCGATGGACACTTGGCTAGAACAAAAAAGAAAAGCACTAACTACAAAAACACAAGTTTGATCAAGAGACAGTATTATCTACACAGATGGCCGCACATACATTCACACACACATATTTCTGGTCCATGTGTGCCTTTAATCCGACCAGTTTTATGTTCCAGTTTCTTTTGTGTTCCTGTACAAGAGTAACACCAGTGGAGTGTTTATCCCAAACACTCAGTACCAAGCACAGAGAGGAGAAACCCCAACATGACCTGGTATGGCTGAACTGTTCTGGTCACCACCTTATCTTTAAACTAATGAACTAAAGACAACACACACACACACACACACACACACTCACGCAGATCAGCACAGAGCAGAATCACACACATATTTCTCTCAGGTCTCCACACGAGTAGTTCACAAAGAGACTTACACTACAAACCAGAAACCTGCATCTGTCTGTCTGTCTTGGGGCTATTAAATGAATATTAAGATACTCTTATAGTGCTCTAGTAATGTTTTTTAAATTTCTTTTCATTTCAAATTTGATAATTTCTTTCTTTTTGACAACATATTGCATATTTAAACATTAATCATAACCACTACATGCCTAACCTAAAGTCTTACCTTTTTGCCTCCAGTTGGCAGGTAAGTCCCCACATTGTGACTTTATGAACAGATTAACAGATCTTTAGCCTCACAGTACAATTAAATAGTCCATACACCCACATGCTTACTATATATTTGAGGTCCTACAGTATATTTCCTAACACCTAACTTTATCCTTCACTATGACATGTCAAACTACAACCCACAGCGGTTAACTAGTAACTGAAAAGATGGGTAAAAACAATATAGGATAACTTATAGAATATCATGTAAGTATGCTAAAAGTGAGACAAGAATAATAAAATTGAATTAAAACTATTTCCTATACAAAATATAAAGAAACTACATTCACTTCTCAGCTCAGATTACAGAAGACTGAGATCCCATCAGTAGCTCTTGAAAAGTAAGACCCATTACCCAAAGAAAACATTTTATAAGAGCCTCTGTATACTGTATGTACCAAGCTAAATTTTGCAGTCTTAAGTATAGAAACACAAGAAGACAGAAGCCTCAGTATCTGGTTCTCAGGCAAACAATCAGACAGAGGGAGCAGTGAGAGTGATACACCATCCACACTGCACCCCTCATTCTCCCTGACTAATTAATTAACACACTTAACGAGTTCATAGTTAACGAATTCAGCCTGAACACTGCCACTAATTGGCCATGTCAAACTGCATGTGTCCCGTGCTAATATTCTCTTTGATTGGGGCTTCACAGAGTTAATTAGCCAATTAACTCCTTCAGTCTGTCAGTTCGCTCTCACTGTGGCTTATGTCCCTAATTTTAGGTGGATCAGACACTGGTGAGGAAAGATAAGAAAATATACCACTGTCTGTCTGGTAAAATAAAGCTATATTGATAATACAAAAAAACCCCTCAAGATATGTGTTGCCATCATGTTGCTAGATTAGAGGTTGAGCAAAACCTTAAACAACAGAGAAACACTCGCTCTCTGAAGAGCATGGTGAGGTAAATGAGAGAGCTGTCTTAATAATGTATAGGAGAGAGAAAGACTAATGGGAGGGGAAAGGGTCAAAAGGTTAGAGAAGCAATCCTTATTCTTTAAGGTCAGCAGTTTAAATCCTTGCACCAGCAGCAAACTTCTGAGAGGGAAACATAAAAATGTTTCCATTTGTTCTCACGTTTCCTGTAAACATTATCAAGATTCCTTATTGAAACCAAATGGGACAGCTAGAAGCTAATGTAGCCCAACTGTCCCTTTGGTCCCAGTGAGGAATGCTAACAATGAGAGCAAGCCTTTGTGGACAAACTGAAGGTCAACTGGAGATACTTGTGGTCACAAGTGTCACAATGTAGAAACACATTGTGAAATGTGTGTGATCTCATTCACGCCGAACACACCCCTGTTAAGAATTCTTTTGATGTATCCACTTCATATGTCTGTAATTAATTAAAATCTGTACATGAACGGTGACAACAATACCTTAAATTCCACTGACTTGCCAATCGATGTGAGAATATTTCTGTCTGTGCACCTTTCAAGAAACTTCATGACAGTATATTTGTTAATAACTAATTCCTTTTGGGAATGGAGCCAAACAGGTGCAGCAAGTGACTAAATGACTGAAAGTCCACAACTGTAAAAACAACATCAACGACAACATCAAGGTCCTAAGTTCACTACAGCATAAAACAGCAATTGCTTTAGCAAGGATCAACAGATTTGGATTTAAAAATACTTAAGAAGGTGACAGATGAGATTGGTTACAAATCCAAGGCAGCTTTGGCTCACTTAATTTCCTAAAGCGACAACATGTCTGAAGTATTGTCGCCTTCTGAGAAGTTACACCATGTGAGATCTGACCCAGGAGTGTGATCAATTAGGAGCAAATACACAGCTGTCTGAGCTTAAACTGAATTTATTTTCCAGGGAGTAAAGGAACGCTGCGACTGTTTGGCAAATGTGCAACATTCATCTTGTGGCAAAATTACATGTTCTGAGTATTTATTTGATTTATCTTGAGCATATTGTGTATCTTCACTAGATGGTGCAGCTAACAGTGCTAGCCATGGGAGATGGTCTGTATTATTCCATGAGCATCTGTTATACTTTAAAACTAATCTACAGTAATACATTAATACACAACAAAACGGCTGTTTAGGTTTCTCCAAACTATTCCTTTTGGCAATGGCGATTCCAGTGGTAGTAAGTATAAGCAGTAAAAAGTGAAGTTTGTACCTGTAAACAGCTTCGGCTCCACTGTAGCTCATCATCCTCTCAGAAGTACTCTCTCACATAATCCGGGATTTGAGACCACTTAGGAAGATGACAGATGGGATTGGTAACAAATCCCCTTATCCTCAGCTCAATTCATTTCCATAAGTGTCAACATGCCTGAAGTCTTGTAGTGACACAAAAAGTTACGGCAAAGAGAGATTTGACGGAGGAGATTTGTGAATTAGACAAAAACATGGAACCCTCCATGCCTCAAAGATGATCAGTGGAAATTTTCATACTGCAATGCAACATTATTGAAATTCAGCAACAATACAGAGTGTTTGCTGTCAGCAGTTTGGGAATATGAGCATATGTTAAAAGATAAAGTCACCTTAGTCATTTACTGTGAAGGGATCTGAAATCCCCTGCTAGTTCTTGCATACATGCAGTGCGCACACACACACACACACACACACACATTAAAGAAAGATGCATACGAACAAACGGTCGCTGAGGAATAGACACATGCACCTAGAGAAATGAGCAGCAAGAAGGTAATAAGCTTCACCATGTGTGGCACTGTCATAGTGAGACACACACACACACACACACACACAGGGGAACGGATTAGAGGATATTGGGTGTCACATCTACCCTCTCTCTCTCTCTCTCTCTCTCTCTCTGTCTCTCTGTCTGTCAAATAGAGTAGAGGTAGTACAAATGCTCACTCTACAGTTAAACAAGCTAAATAGAGAGAGTGTGAGACAGAGAGCCAGATCATGAGACAGACTGACAGTTTAATTGGCCAAGAGAAGAGAAGAGTGTGAATGTGTGAATGAGAGAGCGGTGAGAGAGGGAGGGAGAGGGGAAGAGAGGGGACGCCAGCAGTGTATGGGAGTTTCTCATGGCAGAAAGAATGCAGTCAGGAATTCTTTTAATTGTCCAAACTCCGCCTCAGTGCTCAGCCTACTCACCCATCCTAGGACACACACACACACACACACTCACTGTAGATAGATACACATACCAGTCATTCTGTCTGCACAATGCTCCATTGCCAACCTCCATAAGACTCCATCTCTTGCTGCTTTTCCTGGCTAACCTGTACTCTCAGCTCTGGACCCTCAACAAAAATGATTTCATGAAATATTTTTCCGTGGCCACATCCAAGTCAAACTGATTCATGTAACTCTTCTAACACAGCTAGCTCATCAAAAGGCACAGGAAAGATGACAGAAAAGTGTCTTAATTTCCTTAGTTTCCTGCTAACCGATATTCTTCCTTTACGTAAAGCAGAATAGTTTTGTAAAATAAGGCCACACATCATACAGTGTCCTGGATGTATCCCATAATCCAATTTACAGTACTGTAATGAGGTTAACTGAATTGTATATATATATATATATATATATATATATATATTCGGTATTTTTTGGGTAATGTTATAGCACTGTTTAACAATTAATATTCAGTATAGTTTAATTAGTAAATCTTTTTTTTTTTACAAACTTTTCCTAATCCTGCATTCATTCTGCAAGCCATTTGTCAGATTACATTCATTTTACACCTATTCTTTAGGAAAATGTAAAACATTGATGTGCAGCAATTCTGCATAAGCAATTTACACTCAATAGCAAAGTCAGCGGCACTGCAGGAAGTAGTGTAATGCTCATACAGTGCAGAGAATAGTTGAATGTGGAGGTAGAAGCGTTCAACAGCATTGTGTATGCAAGAATTTGTTCCCACCTTTTACCTTTGTTATATTTAATCTCCCATAGTTATACTATATACTATATGTATATATATTACACTATACTATACAATACTCCCATACAGTTAGCAGTTAGTGTTGACATGTTTTTTTTAACCATGACTGCCATCATTCCCTAATCTTAGCCTTAATCTTAATCTTCAGCGTATCCTGTGTGGTGTTCTTGTAATGTGTTTCCTTCTTTATAAAACATTTGCAAAATGTTTTTATTTTATTTTATACATTGTCTAGCAGTGTTCTTCCTGCCTTTTGCTGGCATGTGCTAGTAGAGCACAAGATACAAACAAAATAGATACCTGCTCATCAAACATTCCTCCACCGTGCCCCAAGTGGTCAAAAACTCCACAGAAGAAGTTTTAGTGGTGTGCTGTAAAATATCCTCGTACCATAAATCAGTACAGCAGATTTCTCACAAACTCTGACCCAGTGGCACAAACATAAAATGTTAACAGGCTGTCAGTAGTGGGTTTTTTTCAGCGTCCTTAATCAACTTTAATCAACAGCCTTGATGTATTCATGCTACAACCAGAAGTCCAATGGCTCTGATCATTCGTCACACAGTAGTGCTGCAGTGTGATAGCTGCTTAGTTTTGCTATAACATTTAGCACTTCCTGTAGTTTATCTTGGCTTCCCTCTCTGTTTACAGCTGTCCTCCTCAAAGCTGCCTTTGGGGTAGGATTCACTGTGCCCAGGTGTGTGCCTCTGTGTGTGTGTGTGTGTGTGTGTGTGTGTGTGCTATGTATAGAGTTACCAAGAGGCCCCTGAGTACAGCTGTCTCAGATCTGGGTGAATCAGTGAAACGCAACACTGGCAGATAGCTGACAATTTCTGTTGACACATTGTCATTATACACTCAGCTTAATGCTGAGCAGAGCATTTACACAACATTTACTATTTTTAAGATACAGTTTGAACATACATTTAAAAAAATCTAGTGAAAGCATAGACAGATTCATGCACCTGTAAGTCAAAGTGTGCATTAAAAGATACTGGGCCATTATACAAATACACGCACATATATACACACACACACAATACAGACACAGAGGCGACAGTTACAGACACCTGACATCAGATGTCACCTTGTGATGTCTCTCTCTCCTTTGTGTCTGTCTCTTTTCCATTTTCTGCCATACCCCCCTGTCCTCTATCTCTCTTGCTTTGTCGCAGCAGTTCGTGTTTCAAAGGGGGAAATTACCTTATTCATACACAAGACACACAATACCAACAAACCATCAGTCATGCCCTACAGCGCTGTTTTCCCCTCCCCGTCTCCAAACCTCCGCTCCCTTCCATAATTAGAAGAGCTCTGCTCCTGCTGCTGCTTGGCACTGCTCGCCAACAGCAGCTGAAAGGAGGAAATAAAAAAGTAGTTTTTTTTTCATGAGTGGAAGAGAGATAACGTAAACAAAGGAGATATTCAGAGGAGAAAGTGATGTTTAGAGTTTCAGAGTTGAACAAACTGCACTTTTCTCTTTATCACTTCTGTCCTCTCCTTTCTTGTGTGTCCTCCTCCCACTTTTTCTTCTCCTCCTCCTCTCCACATCTCTTTCTTCTATTCTTGCCTCTCCTCGTCTCTTCTTCATGTACTTTTGTCTTGTCTTTTCCTCTCCTCTTACTTGTTCTCGGTGCTTTTATTATTTAGCACCTGTCGACCGTGGAACAGAAAACCATGTCGTGCGAACCATCTGACGTAGAAACACACACACACACACACACACACACACAAGCGGTAGTCCTGACAGAACCACACACTTCCGAATGCTGACGCACGCAGACCCACATACACAGGGTTCCAGATACTGTATACATGAACACACCACACACACACACACATACACACTCCTGACGTTTCTGATGCACATTAGCTAATGTGGAAAGACGGCTGGGCTGAATTACCACTACACCTAATGACTATTTCATGTCAGGATGAGAGGAAGAGCAGGGAGGAGGACAAGAGGCCAGAAACTGAATACAGAGTTGGATTCAGCAGATTTGACTCTCCCTACCTCATTTCCTTTTCATGCTTCTTTTTTTGTCTCGTCATAATAAATTGATATCAGTCAATGGATGGAGTTAAAAAAAAATTCAAGGAGGTTGAAAAACTAACAAAACTAACAAGGATTAAGTCTTAAATTAAGATTTACGGTTTAAACCTAATCAAATTTTCAATGTGGATTAAACAGAATCAAGTCTAAAATTGGTTTCAATTGTTTATATTGCAGTTTAAGCTTCTGCTTAGATTCTGTCTGATTACTAACTAAGGATTAATCCTTATAACCTTGACATAAAGTGGTTTACATTTTGAAACTGTCAAAAAAGCTTTGATAGTTAGAGCATCAACAATAGATTCATCACAGAAAATTTAGAGACACATAAATAAAAATATGTTTTTAGCCATCATTTTAAAGTCCTTCTAGCAGGTATACAGCTGTTTTCACATCCTATTCATTGTGCAAAAAGTTCAAGGTTTTTTTACCCCAGTTTGGTCAGTTTTGCACTTCTAATTGGACTAATGTCCCGGTAGAGAAAGTAAGTTCCTTATCCCTAATAATTAAAAAAGACATTTTTAATGAGACATTTTCTAACCACAGAGTACTATATTTTCTTTTGGTCATCTGATGCGTTCATTGGTTTATTCTCTGTGGATGCAGCATAAACTTTATGTCACATTAACCATTTCTCTGCACCTCAAAGCGCTCATTGAAAAAGCTTTGGATTCTCATTCAAATCTTCAGCCTGGGTGTGAATGGCCTCTGCAGCATTCACTACCACTATCTGCTGACTGGGTGCCTGAGCAGCCTTCTGGCTTCAGAATCAGTGTCTCTCATTTCCATGCTGTTGTTTACCTCTCACACCAGCACGAGAAGAGGCTTGGCGCCATCATCATCAAAGTCCTCTAATTCAAACTCTCTCTGCACTCTCATTGTATATTTGCTTTGCTCTAACAGCAGGTCTGTCTATCTTCAACAGACACCTCAGATAGGATCCTCTTTTCCTGCTGAAGCCTCAAAGGTTCAGCCACCAATGCAGTCTTGGACTTGTGAGAGTTGATGTGCCAGTAGAGCTGCAGAGCCTGTTCACATATTATGGGTGTGTTGAACAACACCCTGATGGGTCTGTAGATGCCTCTGCTTCCATCAGTGAAACCCATGGATAGTTTGTTGCTGTATATCAAAATACAGAACAGGCTTAACTGTCAAAGTGACAACAACAAATGATTTTACGATTTCAACGATAGATTGCAGAGTAAAATGTACTCAACAACATATGAAATACACAACAGCTTAGTCAAACTTTGTTTTACTTGCGATACGACTACAAAATATATATTCAAATGTATGTGTGCTAACATTTACTTGTTCTGAGTGTATGGCGTGCTTCAATGTAATATACACTAATTCAGATTTTCAGCTTCTGAGATACCATATTCTGAGATTAGCTTAGTTGTCAATTAGATTATATATTTCAGTAATCTCTAAAATTTAAAATATAACCATCGAACCACAGACACATACTGATCATTTTGTTGATTGTAACTGGTCAGTAGAAGTCAAAGGGTACCTTAGTCATTAAGCACATGCATTGATTCATACAGAGTTTGGCTTCAAAAAGTTTTGTACCAAAGAGTTTGGCAACAAAAAAGATCTTTTTAAAGCACGGCAGTGTTTTCAAGCCCAATGTATCTTGGTGACAGTGTTGCAGAGATGAACTGACAACTTAACAGAGTCTTTACAGACTCTGAGTTCATATGGAGGATGGATGACAGCACCTCGCATAAAGCCCACTGAGAGATCATAACACACAGCATGGGATAGAAGTGGTTTTACTTTTACACCATACGGTTCATTGGCTTTCAGAGAGGTCTCGCTTACTTAGCTAATAATTGTGCTTGGCTTTTTTTTCTGATCAGGAAGTGAGCATCAGCGTGCCGGTGTGTAGTTAAACCTGGCTGTTAAACCTCCGCTGCCACGCAGCAGCCCTGCAGGACTGAAGAACTGATGACAGGGTTTGAGGACGGTGTATATGTGTGTGTCTACATATTCATCACATTATTGGGACAAAAAACTGTAAATCTGTCTCACAGTGACACGGAAGAAACTCATCTCCCATCCGGGGACACAACTTGGTCCCCACAAGGTGAAATATTTATTTTAGGGTGTCCCCAGATTGGATGGTTAGGGTTGGGGGCATGTACTGTAGTGGTTGAGGTTGTGGTAAATCTCTACGGAATTAATGTAAAGTTAATAAAATGTCCATTTTTGTGTGAAGTCATCAAAAAAAAAAATACCTCCTACACCTGACATACACAAACATATGCACACATATTTACATGCACATACAGAGGGTGTTTTAAAAATCCACTGTCACACTCCTGATTCCTGAAATTTCAGTAGTTTGATTTTGGCATCATAACAGAAACATACAGAAAAACTGTTTTGGTAGAAATGTTTTCCTAATAGTGGATGCTTAATATATAACATTATAGGTAAAAAAGCCTTTGTGACCCACACTGTCACTGACATTTTGTAGTCATTTTTAGCAATCACAAATTGCAATGTCATGATCCAGCAATCATCTGACTGACAGTTTAGCTGTTGTTTGCTACCTATTTTAAACCATTAAACATTAAAGTGTAACTACACCCTCATATTATGCTAGAACCCTCTCTCCCAGCATATTTAAAAAGTGCAACGAGTGAGGGAACAACAACTGTAGGAGGCCTCTTGGCTACATAGTGTGTGGGTCAGGGGACTCAGGGAGACTGACTGACACTGATTAGAGTATTTTTTATAGTTTCATGACGTAGACAGGTCCCAACCGGTTGACTCTATGTCAGCATTGGCCTTGCAATGTTCAGGACTGAATTAAACAGTAGATGGCGTATCGAGCCATTTTGAACCCATGAAATGCCGATTTTTATAAATTTGGTAAGAAATGTCAGTATTAACAGCAGCAGTGATGTGTTTCATCACAGTACAGTCATATCATTTAGTTTACAACTCAAAAAATAGTGTGCAGTACTACTTTAATAAAACGTTTCAAAATAAGTTTTGAATAAAATCAATAATCTATTGAATGAAATGAACAATGAAAACTTTAATTTAATCTTTTCTTTTTTTTGTTGGTTGGTGAAACCCTTTCTAAACTCCACTGGCAAAAATAAAATGCACTGATATAAAGCACACATATATTGATTTTACATGTTCAGCATGAGGTTTTTATGCACTTTAAATATTTTATGCTTACACACATGTATTCAGGTTCAGAGTGTACTGAAAGTAAAAGCAGCTTTAGGTATAAGTATACATGGTTTTTGTGTGTAGAGTGAAGGTGTGTCCAGGTATGTAGGTTCAGCATGTCATAGCCTGCTCTTTTCTTTCCTCCACTTATATTTCCAGCACAAAGACTAAACTCCCTGCCCAATGCTGGTCACTAATAATGTCTCTGGCTTTCATCTATCACCATTACTGTCAAAAGACAGACAGAGCCATACATGCACACAAAGGAATACACACTCAAACACACACAATGAATACCTCATAACACCAAATACAGATGCTTTTCTGGAATTAAGAACATATTTTTTTTCTCTGTAGAAATTTGCGCATTTTTGAAGTTGCAGCTTAAGGATTTCCACGAATTGCATAATGATTTATGTTTTCATTGACCACATCTTAAAATCCATATAGATGTCAAATGCACAGCGCTTGTACAAAGGACAGATCCACAACCACAAATTAGACTCAATAAACTTCATATATGTGCAAAAATTGAAGAGAAAGAGATAGATAAAGCAGCAAATGAAGGAGAGGAGGCATAAATGTTTATGCTGCCCTCAGGTAAATACCATCATCAGCTACTGACCTCTGACTGACCTTATCAGCAAACAGGTACAAATGCAGCTTTTCTGACCCGGTTGTACTTGCCTTATTACCTCCCTTTTCCATCTTTCTTCTGTTGCCCCAAACCATCTTTCATTATGAGAAAAAAGGTTGCAAATGGAAAGATAAGTGGAAGAGTGAATGTGAGAGAAGAAGCAGTAAAAGAGAAGAAGTAGAGGATGGTAAGTGAGAAAGGAAGATGTTTAGAGGAAAGAAGGGAAGACAATAAATAGAGGCAGAGAAGAAATGTCTAAACAGGGAGTAAAGTATCCTGTTGCCTCCCTTTTTCTCCAATCAGCAGCTCTAATTACGCTTAACTGTCTATCTTCATTACATCATAGAAATGGCTATGAATGTAGCCTAAACAAGGGACAATCTGCTGCAGCACATTTCACATTAATCCATCTCTCTTTCATTCCCTTCTGCCTGTATTCCACCTCCCTCCCTCATTCTCTTCTACCACCTCTGATTCTCCTTTTCTCTCTCCCTCTTCTTCCTCCTTCCCTGCTTCTGCTCTTTGTACAACTGTCAGCAGTCACATTCGAAATGTAAGCAATCAATCAAATGGATTGTCCCCCATCACAAACACATGCAATTTATATATGTGCACAATCAAATCTATGCAGTGTGCAGGAACAGACTCTCCCTCTTTAATCAACATGAGACTTCACATTCTAGGTGGTCATCAAAAGACACACACACACACACACACACAAAACCACGGCTAATGAGGGATGCAGTGAGCAGTATATGAGCATATGGGGTCTGAAGCATGAAAGACTTTGCTGTTTGAAGCCCCCTCACCCACACATAAGACACCAGCCAATTCTCTTCATAGTTCTAGTTCATAATCAGTGGTCACATTAAATACTGTCAGCTCTGTATTTGAGAATGGTAACTTTTAATTCCTGCCAATAAAAACAGGTTTGAATTTCTATCCAACTTCAATGTGTTTTTAGTTCATGGCTACTCATTTGAGATATTTAATAGCATTTCCGGCCATTATAGCAACGCAAGGTATGAGAGTGTGAGAAAAGGCTTGTGACAAATGTCTCAGATGGGACAACAAACTGCCACATCCTTAATATACCTGAATATGCTTTTGTTCTGGTAAACCTCCAACAGTATATCAGTTCATCATGTTGTTGTAAACTTACTTCAAAGTTCACATTGTAATTTAAAGTAAGATGGAGTCAATAAAAGGGTTACTTAATCCTTTCTCAAAACAACATTGAAATTGTACCGTGTGGTATTGTCAGTGGGGCAGTACCCTTATTATGGTTTCAATCAAATCCATTTATATCTTTCATCGATCTATTCTTAATCAATTATAAACCACTTATCTGGGTCAGAGTCACTGCAGTAGATGATGAAGCAAAGTTGACTCTAATGTCAGATGGGACATAAAATCACTCCAGCATGTTCCATTTGAACATGCCCACAGTACATCCACAGAGGATCGCGGTATCCTAATCAGATCTTAAAGAACAAGCTCATTTATACCTGCATACATACAATCGTTTGTCATGCAGTATTCCCCCTCTTGGCCTGAGGACCATGTGAACAAAAGGACACTGTGTGGACAGACCAATCAGTGGAAGTGGTAGTGTAAAAGAAAGACATGATCCCTCACTGGCTTTCCACTCATGAACAGCACCAATCAGTTAGGTTAAAAGTATCGCTTCTGGAATCGACCCTGGGTCTCTGTAGTAGTGGTCGAGTGCCAATTTTCCTGCGCCACCTGATGGTGATTTTTGAAACTTTACCTTTTAGCTCAAGCTGAACTCGTAGGAATGTTTGTTCTTTAAATGTCCAAAAACTACTTTGTACCTTTTATGTTAGAGTCGAAAAGGTAAATGCATCAGGGGCCCATTATGTTCCTCTTATGTTACATCTGTGAAAAACTGAATGCAAAAACGTACTTCTTCTGGAAATCTGTTTGAGTGTAGAAAAAAAAAGGAAATCTGTCCAACCAGATCTCACTTGTTATTTAAAAATAGGGATGCATTTTCCACTCTGCTGCAAATACAAAGAACAGACCTGAAATCTTTCCACATACTGTATGGTAGGTAACAACTCTCTACGTGTCAAATGTCTTTTCCACAAGACCAGCCGACCCTGAGCCTTGAGCTAAAATACCTTATCTGTCCATCTGAAAATGCCATTTTACTAATGGTCACAGCTACTGCTACATACCAAACATACTTCTAGCGCAGAATCAGTCAGGATGCCTGGCTTGTGTTATGCTGCTGTGTTACTGTGTGTATACTTGGCGTGTGTGTGTATATTTGCTGTTTAATTTCAGCCACTGTATCAAGAAACTCCTCCTTGGGGTTTACTCCACTTTTCTTTTTTAGAGATATTAACACACAACACCTTAAATGCTTTTAAAAAGTATTACTGTAGTGTTTCAGTGGCTCAGAAAACACACACATACACACGCACATTCTAACCATTTAAATCATATGCATTGAACCTGTACGAAATGCACCCAGACAAAACAAGATAGCAATGCAGTATAAACACTACACACACCTTTATAGGTTCACAAAAAAAAAAAATTTCTGTTGTTTGGTGTTTGGCACATTGGAGACTTTTTTGATTACTTCTTCTGATTCTGAAGTGTGATACAATCAATAACAAAATGTCTTTGTTCTCCATCTGTCTCTTAGTGGGATGAGGCTCGGTTTATAGACACACACATGCACACACACACACACACATTGAGACACACCCATCGTAGTCCCCAGGTGCAGTTTCGTGGAGATGGAGGCTGAAGGCTCTGAAGGTGAACCCCATGGTGAGCAAAGGCGAGGTGCTGTGCTCTGTGAGTGTGTGTGTGTGTGTGTGTGTGTATCTGTCCTTTCATGTATTCACTTTCTATTATGTCTGTATTTGGGGGCTGGCAGTCATGCAGACAAAAAGAAAGAGAAAGAAAGATGTAAGAAAGATACATAGAAACACACTTTTTTACACACTTGTAAATGTAAGTTGCTCAGCCTGAACTGTAAAAAATGTAGAAAATATAAAATTAAAAACAAACAAAACAGGGGATAGATTGATAGAGACCGAGGGCATGAATAGAGGGGGTTGAGGGATGGAGGGATGTAGCTTTTATCTGGAGGAGGGGAAGCCAAATTAGAAATGTGGCATGATCCCCCCCTCCTGGGACTGAGTCAATTAGCCTGCCTGGAGGAGCTGCCAAGAGGCTGGGGCTGGGGGATGGTGTCGGTAAAGAGGGTGGTGGTGGTGGTGGAGGGTGACTGGTTGAGACAGGAGAGGCCAAGGGCGTAGGCAATAGGGTTTTTATGGGAGGGTGGATGGATGTGGAGTGAAACTGGTTAATGTAGATGGGATTGAACACTCTGCAACATAAAGGCCTGCTGGGCATTGTGTGAGATATTACATGTAAGAACATAATAGTAGAAAAGGTGAAGGTTGAAACATTTCCATAGGTGGTTAATACATGCAGATGGAAGATGTAGGAGCAACCATCTCATCTAGCCTAAACACAACTGCTTTTGTTCATTTAATGTCTTCAACACAGGCTAGGTGCTATATCCCTGTACAGACATGGACGGAGGGAAGGGGAACACTTTGAACAGGTCTCTCAATCCATTGCAAGTCACTGTGTCCTGGCCATTATCAAAAATGGAAGGACTTGTGGCGCAACAATTAGCCTATATTCGATTAGACATCAGACAAAAATTAATCAAAAACAATTTTGATAATCAAGCAAATATGACAAACATTTAGGTCTGTGGTTCAGCAGGTAGAGCTGGTTGTCAACTAATCCTAGGGTTGGCGGTTCCATCCCCACATGTCAGTGTGAATGGGTGAATCAGAAATTGAAACTGTAAAGTGTTTTGTATGAACATGCTACATAATTGCAGTCCATTTACCATTTGCTGCAAGCTTTTTAAATGTTGAGAAGTTGAGAACTTTAATATCATTGTAAATTGAGCTCTTATGGGACAAAACAAGCAGTTTTGGCTCTTCAAAACTGTGATTGACATTCTCTATTCACTATTTTCTATACCCAACAATTTATCAGTTATTCAAAAATAAAAGACAGATGAATCAATGATGAAAATAATTGTTAGCTCTAGTCATCACCAGTCACCTGTTTGACAATAAGTCATTATGGGCTTTGCTATTTTTTACAACCTGCCACTCACCCTCAATATTTTCTATTCCTCCTCACAAATATTCAAAAATTGTCACCTTTACTATTACTTTCCTCATAACCTTGCTCTGACTGCTAGGCTGGGACATGAAAACTGGGGTAGAGTCTGGGACTAACTGGAAGACACAAGAAAGAAAAGATGAAAAACAGTGAGATGAAGGGCTGTTGGTGTAGCTGAGAGCAACTGCACTGCAGAACAGGAGTGGTTGGTGAGAGGAGTGGATATTACCAAGCAGCTAATCCATAGACCAAATCAATCATTATTCAACCAGATCACCACTGGCAATACAGGCTAGCTACGGCCATAAATTGGCATCAAACTAAGACTATTAATTATGAAAATGCACACTCCAAAATTTTCTCTATAACCCTCCTTCTTTTTCCAACTGTGATCCTGAGCAGCTGCAGAACAGCGGTAAGCAGGATTACAGGTGGTGAGGAGACAGGAAGATCAGGAAGGAGGGAGGGCAAAGAGGGAGGAAAAGCGGGGGGGGGGGGGGGGGGTTACATGACGGAGAGGGACGGAAAGGAGGAGGAACAGGCCAAGGAATGAAGGGAGGAGGGTTGGGGGTTGTTAAGGAAGGTGGATGGACAAGATGAAGGAAATAAACAGGAGAAAGGGAATAAGAGAGAAAAGGAAAAAAGGAAAAAACAGTGACAGAGGGATGAAGGAAGACCACAGGGTTCTGCCTCAAACTGCCTATCATTAACCCGCTTTTAAATCAAAGACTGACATCAGGACTGAATGTTAAAACATAAGTCTGGTGGATACGAGCAAAACAGCTTTCTAATGGGCGCGCAGCTTTGCGGCCTCTCCAGTGGTCTTCTCATTAGAGCATGCTGGTCCCAGCCAAACTAACCTGACAGAGATAGAGGAGGTGTGAAGAAACTCAGCATAAAAATCTCTTCCAGTGTGTGTGTGTGTGTGTGTTTATGAGTTTACCAAATGAGATACCAGACAGTCCCTGTGTGTGTGGTATCATCACCAGTGGTAGCAGAGGGTGGCAGGGTGACTTGAGTGACAGGTTAAAGAGGGAAGGGGAAGGAGAGGAGGCTGTACTGCACGCGCTCAGTAGCGTGTCACCAGGCAGGCCTGCGTCTCCTTCCTTATCTGACAGGCACACTGCAGAACAGCAAAATCCCCTGCATAAGCCCCTCGAGCACTCCCCTGGGACATGTGTGTGTGTGCGTCTGTGTGTGTGTGTGCGCGTACAGACAGAGACAGTTTCTGAAACTATAAGGGTGCTTATATGTGTGTGATAATGTGGTGTGTGTGTGTGTGTGTGTGTGTGTGTGTGTGTGAGACGGTGATGGTGAGAATCTCGTTATTTTCCTATCTTCGTGTGTAAAGCCTCCTAATTCCACCTCACCTTCAACACTGCATGGCCGCTCAAGGTGATAGGACAGGACAGGCTCAGAGTCCAAACTCACGCTTGCACACGCACACATCTACACAAATCGAGGGTGCAATTACAGGTCAGCCTGGCAAAGGAGAAGCTGTTCTGCAACAGACAGACCTGAGCATTTGAGGAAGAAAGAAGAAAATTAGGAAGGACAGGAAGGGTGTGTGCATGTCTGTGTGTGTGTGTGTGTGTGTGTGTGTGTGTGTGTGTGTGTGTGTGTGTGTGTGTGTGTGTGTGTGTGTGTAAGAGACACTAGAAGGCACAAAGACAGTGTTGGAGAAATCTTTAGACGGGAGCAAAGCGGCTTTTAGCCATCTTGTGTGCAAAAATATCCCCTAATATACTGTATATTTGCCTTGTGATATATTTAATGTGCTGTTTGTGCCAGACTTGATGGAGTTGTTTTAGTTCTTAAATATTAAGTTATTTATAATTTTGTTATTTAAAATTGACACACTAAAACAAAATTGATTCAGTAAGGCATGTGAGAGGATTCAGATTTGAAAAAATGGTGTTAAACCCCAACCCTATTAACAGTAATAGTGTAGTTTTATATTCCTGCCACTGTAGTAGAGGGTTGTGCGTGGTGAAGGCAGTCACTATAAACACAAGGAATGAAGACGAGCATGAGTCTTGTCCAAGTCAAGTAGGGAGTGTGGTCTTGTCGTGTGCCAAAAGAAATCAGCACAAACCCTGTCCTCTAAATCATGTTTATTCTCTTTCCCCTGCAAGAATGTTCCTGTTTTGTACTACAAAATGAAAAGGCGAAAACACATTTTTCTTCTTTTACTGAACGTTTGCAGCTATTTTGTGAAGTTTGTGAAACCAATTGCTTGTGTGAACCCGGCCCATTGGGGTTAAGAATGTCTTAAAGAGCAGTTGATTTTTGTACAACAAAGACAGTGGCTTGACATTGATCGCGGCCAGCTTGTGTACTCATTTTGTCAAATTTTAGTTTGAGTTCAATTGGGGTTTTTGAACCAAGGTACATAGACAAAAACTAAAGAGAAAGGGCATTGCATACATATTTCCTCCCACTGAACAGCCTTCAAACCAGCCCAGGGAACAACAGCTTGATCACACAACCCAGTGGTCTAACATCCAGGTTACACACTCCACTGATAGTGAACTGATCGCCCTGTCCTCAGCCTAACCTTTACTTCAGGACATCAGCACGTTTAAGTGATCTGCTTTCATCTGATGACATGGAGCCACGTTACCATTAACCATCCTGCATCTACAACATCTGTGCAGATACGTGATCCGTATTAACCTCATTCCCATGTTTTGGGTCTCTGGTTTAATCTGATTACATCTAGCTACTCATCCATCAGTTATGCTAAATTCCCTCTGTCTACACAGCTAGTCAGACATCATCACTTAGCTTTTCACTTATGTGGAGCTTCAGGCGATCTGTGAGGAATTTGGTTGGTTGGTCAGATATTTCA
The DNA here is from genome assembly GCA_005408345.1 of Macquaria australasica. Classification (NCBI taxonomy): domain Eukaryota; kingdom Metazoa; phylum Chordata; class Actinopteri; order Centrarchiformes; family Percichthyidae; genus Macquaria; species Macquaria australasica. The sequence goes on from SEMN01001120.1 coordinate 39,263, forward strand.
TCTCGTTCACTTATTCTTGGATTAGATATTTCCTAATTTAATTTAAAGAATGATTTTGTTAATTTTACACTGTGTTAACTAGGTATTATTTAAGGCCTAACATACTTCAACTTTGTTCTGGAGATGGGTCAATTAAGTTAAGTACCACAAATGTTTTAACAAGACATCGACCAAACGGTTGAGCAAACCATTAAAGTTTGATTTAGTTTGTTAAATGCTGAAAAGATTTTTTTTTTGTTGAAAAGTGCGCTTTTCAACAAAGTATGATATCAAAAAAGAGTTTTGTGTTGGTATCATGCCAAAACTCAGCTATTACAATTATGAATGTCCTTCATAATTTTTTGGTTTATACCGATGGCACCTACTGTTGCTCCTTAACATTTAGCATCTGGGTTCAATATAAATATCTTCGACTCTACTTCTACTGTTTTTTAAATGACAACAGAAAATCAGTCTTTCCCTGAGTCTAGCATATCTGGACCCTTTATCAGGACTTTTTTGCCAAGTAGAGGACTACCAAGGAAGACATACTCTACTTCTCTTCACTTCTATAGTCTGCCTGTATGCTAAATTATATAATATTACCCAAAATGTGTCGTCTTTTCATTTATTTTCTTACCTTTTCTTGCCTCATTCAATGAAAATTATTCCTTTGTTACTGAAAATCAATATCTTTGCCAAAACGTTGTATAGGAAATCAAACTTCTACCTTTTACATTGTCTCACATGCCCTCCTTACACGTCCAATGTTGGCTTCACTGCTCTTTCACATTCTGAGAAATCTGCCATCCTGATTTATTTTTGTGCAGCTTCCTTGTGCAGCTATTAGACCTCTTCACCTTAAAAGGTTGAGCTTGAGTATCTAACATCCTTTATCTACCTTTTTAAGTGATGAATTAGGGAATCTATCGTCGCTGACCTCAGGTTCAACTCTTTTGTTATCCATCCATCCATGAGTTTAGGTTGTCTACATCAAATAACACATTTAAAACACGAGATCTATTATCTTGCATAGTATCCTATATCACCTAGATGGTCAAAACTCTTGCCTATGGGTTATCATGCACATGCTTTGCTGAGTGATTAGATGAAATGTGTTAATGTAAGAATCACTAACTGCAGCACACACCTTTCATTAGGTTTAATGACACTGATGTAACACACAAATGCACTAAAGCAGTTATGTTACTTTAAATAGTTAAAGCTGGTGATCAAGAAATATAATAGAAGATAGAATTTGCAGCATTCTGTTCAATTATGTAACAGTATGTTCTGTTGTTTAACCATTTATTTATTTGTCTATTATTTAGAAGACTAGATTATTTTCAGCATACTGTATGTGTGTTTTCTCCAATTTTTTTTTTTTTGCTTCACTTTCTATAAGTAAAAGAAAATAATGAGCTGACCTCCCCACTAGAGGACCCAGTTTCCTGTTAACTTGCAGATGAACAGTGTCTTAATGTAGCAGGAAACAGTTACTTTTGGATAAATGCAAATGTCATATCAGAGCGAAAATCATTTTCAGTAAAAAATCTTTTTTTTTGGAAATCTGTAAAACTCAGACTATGATTACCGTTACCCTTAGTACTCTTGATATGAACGTAAAAACTTTTTATTAACAGTTTGAATATATGTAGTACAGAAATAATATATACATAACCCCAAAGCTGCATGCATACATATATATATATATATATATATATATATATATATATATATATACACATTTATGTAGACAGGGTTCCACATACTCTAGGTCTCATATACTGTAACACACAAAGAAAATGTATAGTTGCACACAAAGTCTCTCTCACTCACACACATACACGCACAAAACACACATTTTACACTTCATTTTCCGTGACTTCCAAATCCAGGGCAAGTATCATATTTTGGTTTTTTTTTAATCAGAAGGATCGAAAAAGAAAACAAAAAAATAAATAAATAAAATAAACTGATGAAAGTTTGATGTTAACAGCCTTTTGCTTTTTATTTGAATGAGGGAACAACCTCTGCTCCAGTCTGTCCCCTCTGGCTATATGTGAAAAAGTCAATATTTCAAGAGAGCAGAGACACTCATTAAATATTTCAAACAAAGAAAAACTGACATCGCTGCCCAGTCTCTCTCTCTCTCTCTCTCTCTCTCTCTCTCTCTCTCACTATACCTAGCCTCATCAGTTCTCTGTAGCTCATCTTTCTACTTTCTTCACTCCATACTTCATACACATAAAGAGAAAAAAAAGTCTAACAGGCACCTAAGACAGAGCTAACATTGACAGTCCAAGAGAAGACATTTAACCTGTGGTCTACAGACACATTAGGTATTGTATGATACTTTCCTAAATCTTTATGTTTCCGCTTTACACATTTGTTGCCTACATTCTGCTGACCTGGCAGATCTTTCAGGCTGAGGAAAGGGTTAAGGGGAAGGTTAATGGGTTTTTCCACAGAGGAACAGTCGAGATGGGGGTTAATGGGTTTTAAGGTGTGGCAATGGATCAGTGTATAGCCACCTTAACTATAAAGTTACCTTGGTGGTCGATTCATCACCAGGCCATCAGCGGACCCACCTTGAACCCACAGGAGCTGTTAGGTTAAATAAATGTCCACTTTGCTGCTCTCTGACATAAAATGATTGAACACAAGAGCGAATGCAACCTGTGATCAGATGGTGAAAGCTATTATACGTATTCTGTTCTATACACTGTGCCGTCTGTCCTGGGAAAATACTGTGACACACAGGAAGTGATGCGTTTTAAATTTGCATCAGCAGCAGCGTGTTTGCAATTCACACAAAGAAGAGCCGGGTATTTAGCATGAGCAGCAATAGCTACCATGGCTGGACAGACAATGCAAAGAGTGACGCCTGCAGAAACTCAAGAACATCCAAGGTGAAAGACGGAGTAGTGGCCCATATAAATATACTGCCAACAATAGACGATGAATCCAAGCATTTCAATCAAAGCTGCTCAACTTCTATTCATTAGGTGCCCATAACACATAAATAGTACCTTGATTCATTTCTTGGTGGCTTTTAAATATATATATTTGACATGACCTGAAGTTCGGCCTTTGACCACTACACCAATATCTCCACACTGTGCAGCACTGTACAAAGAAAGGAGCTTACACAGACCACAATGTCCACTTCCGAGGTGTAGTGTGAACACAGACACAGATTGAATTTTTAATTATTAAAACATTCCTCTTAGGCAGAACTTTTCTGAAGGGAGAAGTAATGTCATGTTAATAACTGAAAAAGTTAATCAAACCATAGAAATGAATGTGCTTATGTTTCATGTCCAATGTGGCAGCTATCTATCTTAGCTAGTTAGTTTTTTTGTAAGCTAATTACCCTGCTGACCTCTTCTCATGATGCCATTGCCATATTTGTGGATTAAAGTTGTAATTTGATTTCATTCAAGTTTGCTACTTCACTAATTTGCACTTTAAGAAAATGTGTTTAGCCTAATTCTTAAATGCAATGTACAATCCATCATGGATCTTAATCAGGCCTGTGTGAGGATCTTAGTTTTGTTAAGTGGCATCTTCTATGTCCGGCACTTTTTGAAGATTTTGTTGGATGTGATCACACAAGCATTGTATTCCTATAACATTGTCAGACTCACAATGGACAGTTTTTAAAAAAGGATGCAACAGAACCAGAGATATTGTATTTTTTATTCCATGTATTCTTAATCCTTTTCAAAGCCAGGCGCCTTACCCACAATGCACCTCACCACCAACAGTTCGGTCGCAGATCAGGGTGTGGTATGATAGTAGCCGCTAACGTTGCCTCAAGCTGCTAGTCTCAAGCAAAGATGAGGAGCGGGCTACAGAGGTCTTCTTTCTAACTCCACACCTCAGATTTTCTTTTTCATTTTCAGACTTGTAGTCTGTAAATGATGTCACTGACTCAAGTGACATCATTTGAGGCAATGTATCAGACTTTACACAGCTCCCCCTGGAGACCCATAAGGCTTTATACAACTTTTTTCACATATTTTGTACAAGACCTGTAAACAGACTTTGATGTGTAAAATCGATGGAGTCCCCCTTTAAAGAAGCAAACGAAGCAAAAAGATGGCCAAGATGTACAAACTGTTCAAGAAAATGCCCTCATTTATGCTTACAATCACTGTCAAGTGGGGGGTTCTATTTGAACCATCAAGACATTTAAGTAAGGTGTAGCTAAACTCCATCTCAGTAGCGACTGCTTGTCACATAAGATATCACCAAGATGAAAGAACAAGCCATGTGGCTACGTTACAATTAACACAACACAAGAGGACTATCATGTAACACCCTGCTGAACAATCAGCTGCACTCAGAACACACCTCACTGCAAAGGTTAATTAAGGGTTAATATAAATGATTCAGTGGTATTGTAATGGAAGGGTTATGCAGGTTAAGGTGGGTCTGGGCAGGAGGGGTTATAAAGACCAGTTAGACCTGAGATTACAAGACTGAATAGGTGAGATGACAGACAAAATGCACACCTGTGAGCTTGAAAACACGTATACACACACTCACACACAAAACATTCTGGTGATAACTGGGTATAAAAAAAGAAGATGCTGATGCTACAAATAGTATAAAAGAGAACAGTTATTTAAAGCTTTATAAAGGCAGATGAATTGAGGTAGAGAAGAGAGAGGGGTGGGAGAAAGGATGAGAGCAAGGCAGAGTGGCATGGGATAAGCCTCTGTCATTAGTTGTGGGATTTCAGTAAAAACCTGCAGAAAAGGCAGAAGTAAATGAGATTAGAGAACAAAAGTGGCAGAGTGTGGCAGGATGGAGCATAGAGGGAGGAGTGGAGGGATGAGGCACACAATACCCGCAGGTGTAAAAGGACCAAAGACTTCTAATCTTCTGTATGTCCACCGGTTTCTTTATTCACCACTGATTTATGGTCTGTTAAAATTCATATAATGGTTTATTATTCAAGTGAAAGGTTCTGAGCCTTGCACAAAAGCGTTTAAAAGCAAAAACTGGTCACATTTCAAAGCTATAACATGGATGTAGACCTTATTATGCTCTCAAGCTGAAAACATAACTTCAGTGTTACTTATCAATGCCAACTGAAAAAGACAGATTCTCTGCAAAAGCAATAATAATTCCCGCTAAATTCCCTGCTTCCACTGGTGGACCATCAGGAAATGAAACATCCAAGACAAACAGTCTCCAACATGTGAGCAAACTCTTTCTGCTTTCCTGATGTATGCTCAGATGAATCACCCACTGATCAAATCCAATTTACAAACCCACAAAATGTTCACACTTACTTATAGACACATAGATATACACACATACTCCATCTAAAAAGTCCACACTCATTCTGTCCAGCCACGCTATCGGATATGAAACCACAAATACAGCACACAATACAGTGGACACACATACAGAGCGGCATAATTCCAACACAAACACCTACACAGGGTATTCCCCAGCTTCACTATGACTTCAAGAAACTGAAATCATTTCACTTTTTTGGTTATTAAGAACCATTAAATAAATACATATAACTGAGAACACAGAATTAGACATTCCACTCGCATTTACACTTTCACCCCACAGTCAAACACACAAACTACTTCCTACATCAGTTACTCATCATTAAATTAAAACCTATCATGAATATCTTTTCTAATATGGACATAGATCCTGGCAGATACTGGAGCCACAGGGATTCTGTCAGAAAATCAAAATCTCACCTTCATCAGCAGCTTCCTCTGCCTATGTCCCGTTTCAGTCCTCAGCCCCTCCTAGTCACTTTCCCTTTGGCAGGTGCCATCATGGTCAAATAGTCCACAGGAAAGGGCTGTTAAGGGCTACTGTCTAATTTCTTTTCTCTCTCTCTCTCTCTCTCTCTCTCTCTCTCTCTCTCTCTCTCTCTCTCTTTCTTATACTCCCTCTCTGAGTCCTGTTGAGATTTGTATCACCACGAGAAAAGCAGCATGTGTGTGTGTGTGTTTGTCTGTGTGTGTGTGTGTGTATGTGTGTGCGCGCACAACTCCAAAGGTCTTCGAATTCCTGAGTCTTGCACTAAAGAGCAAGCGTGGTTGAGCTCCCTCTCTGTCTCCCCTCTCTGCACTCCTTTTCTTTTTCCTCTCGCTCCTGGCCGGGCAGAGAGGAGGGGAATAAAGTCAGGGGGTGGGACGGAAGACAGAAGCTGCTTTCAGCCAACTCTTTCTCTATCTCTTATTTCTCTCTTCCTCTTTCTTTTTCCCTGTGTCTCTTTCTTTTTGCTTAACTTTTACGCTCTGTCTTTTGGCTTGTTCTCTGTGACAGATACTCTTTCACTGTTCAAACCAAAGCTCTCTCTGTCATACACACACACACACACACACACTCACCCTCCTCTTTCTTTGAACGGCACTCCCTCTACCACAGTCCAGAGGTAAAGTCACTCCCTCGCTGTGTCACCCAGCCACAGTGTCTTTCTCATTTTATGATTCAACATGCTTCACTTCAAAGGCTCAGTACTGTGTGGGTCCATGTGTCTGTGTGTTTCTCAGTGATCCAGTGAATTTTCCAGCTGATCTAGTCATGATAAGGATCAGGGTGAGACTGGGATATGGGTGCACTTAACACTTGGATTTAATTTCAGTTTGAAGTTCCTTCACAAAGTTTACACATTCTTTAAAATGTCAACTCATCCACGAGTTCATTGTTGATGAGTTGACAACACATACGGTGTTGTTTGCCCTATTATTCTACTTATATAAGGAATTTTGGGGTTGAAAAATGTAAATTGATTCAAGTGGATGAGTTCAAGATTCAGACCGTAATAATCAAGTCCTCAACCCTGATCTCCTTGACTTTTTACTTCTGCTTTGCAACCTGACGGGGGGGGAAACAAGCTACATTGGTTGCATGTGGAACCATGGATAGATGCATGGTCTTTGGGGGAACCTTGTGTAAGATTTCTCTTGTCTAAATGAAGAGAGAAAAAAAAATAGCTTAAGGCATGAAAAGTTGCGTCCATGAATCCTGCACCTTCTGGGAAAACCTAGGTAGGTTTGATGGTACAGCCCATTTCTTCCCCTCTGCCATTAATGTCTCCCAATTCAAACATTTGCTCCAGGAGGTAGCAGTAAAATATGCACACTTGGCATTGAGGGCTACTCATAACACCTTGCAAATAGCTTTAAAAAAAAAGATAAGCTGCTGTTAAACAGCACAAGAAAAAAAACACATCCATCCACATTCTCTGTGTCATGGTTTCTGTTCCTCTATCGATTTCTGATGCTGTGATGCCTCATCGCCAGCCAAGAACGTCAGTGGATGATTCTGCAACACTCTCATATGCTCATATGCAGGAATATGCTCAGTGAAAATATGCAGCTTTCTAAAATATCTGCACTTGCATCCGGCATCTATGGTATGGTTAAGGCCAGGGGAAGATTATTGTTATGGCAAATACATTATGGTAATGGTATGGTGAGGTTTAGGCAACTATAACAAATGGTTAAGATTAGGGTATGGTTAAGGTTAGACAACTAAAAAAAACTTATAGTACAGTACGGTTACAGTAGGGGAAAGCTTGTGATTACGGTTATTACTCCGATCTCCAGCATGAAAGTCATGACAATATGCATGTCCACCACCCGGACCTCCTCGCTCTTACTTTCTATCATGCTACATATAGAGCATACTACTTCCTGGCACTGGATGTAAATCCTGAAGTGTGGAATCATACAATATGATGTTATTCCTAGTGATACCTGGCTGAAATGGCATCCCCTAATTCCCCAGTGGAGTTATTTTACCAAAACCCCTTGTAGCAATTTTTGAAGGATCACTCTAAACTGAAGACAGTTTAGAAATGAGGGACATGGTTAAAGCAGCGGTCACACCACCAAGTGACGTCTGCTCATCCACGCAAAATAGGTGGGGCTTGGTGATGTAGTGACTCCTCGTGGGATTAGTTGGTGAACTGCCATGACGGCCCGGCCAGGCTAGCGCTAGTCAGTCACTATAGCTCCTGGAGCTTCTCTCAATTTTCTCTGTACTGTTCTGTTTACTTCCCCCTGGCATTTAGTTGACCATTGCACACCATTTCATGAAATAAAAAGTTATTGAGGAGGGAAAATAAAGCTCTCCGAGCGAACAAGCTTGCTAACGATCAGTTAGCAAACTTGTTAGCTTAGCTTGGTCCTTAATAGAATAATAAGTTCACACAGTTTAGTCAAAAGATGTATTTGTACCATCAACTTCGGTCTCATAACTGTTTGCAAACCATTGCTCTGTTGTGGAACAGTTTTTAATCTGTAAGAGGAGGTTAACGTAAAGTGAACGGTGCAACACAGCTAATAAGCCGCTACAGCTTCATCCATTTTGAACTCGTGTGTTTGAACATGTAGAGAGAGTCGCGTCAACTGAAGTTCAAAATGGTGATCGTCACATGATTCACGTAGACTTCAGATAGTTCTCTCTACATGGCTCTGGTTTGCCAGAGCTGAGGGGAGCAACCGTAGCGACGGAGTAGGCTACAGCAACTAGGAGTGTGGCGCAAAAACTTGACAGTGTCCAAGAAAAGTTTCTGATGCTCCAGATAAAAAAGAAACTCAGCGTTCAGAGGATGGATCATCGAAAAAAGAAAGTGATCGAGGACAAACACGAATAACCATTGGTGTAGCTTTTCCTCATTGGAGAGCACTAAAAGAAATGCAGGGACTGAGGGCAGACACGGATGTGGCATTACTGCTCTTGGACAGGTTGGTATTTGTAAAATATTTTCAGTAGGCTATCTAGCTATTACATTTACTCTAACTAAATAATGGATTACTGTCTGGGAACTGTGGAAATTTGAGCGATCTTCCCTGTAGGCATACATCATAAGCACGCATCTACAGTGTTTGTGTAATTACTTTCACTTCCAGAAGGGGAGACAAAAGTTCGGCACTCCAGCTTTAAAGTGTAACTACACCCTCAAATTCTCTCCCAGCATATTTAAAAAATGCAACTAGTGAGGGAACATCATCTGTAGGAGGCGTGGCCTCGTGGCTACGTAGTGTGTGGGTCAGGGGACTTGGGAGAAACTGACTGACACTGATTAGAGTCTTTTTTTATATAAATTTCATGACATGGATAAGTCCCAACTGGCTGACTCTATGTCAGCATTGGCCTTGGAAGGTTCAGGACTGATTTAAAAGAGTAGATGGTGTGTTGAGCCATTTTCAACCAATGAAATGCAGATTTTTATAAATGTGGTAAGAGATGTCAATATTAACACCAGCACTGATGTGATATGATGTCATATCATTTAGTTTACAGCTCACATTTATCACATTTAAGTGTGCAGTACCCCTTTAACTGTACACGGAAGCTAGAAACAAAAAATAGCCTTTTCTTAAATGAGGATAATGATAGATGAAAGAATAAAACAGAGGAAAAATAAAAAGCTAGTTTTTCAGTAAGCCTACTTTAAAGTGATGTCATTGAGGCAGTGTCTGAGTCTACAGCATATTACCTGCATCAGGCATTACCTGTTAATAATTTACTTCAACATCCACACCCCAGAGCAGTCTAATATTTATATGAAGGCAAATCCATGAGAGAGACAGACAGTCAGAGGGAGAGACTGAAACCAAAACATACAGACAGAAAAAGAGAGCACATACAACCAGGGTGAAAACCTACACCTTATGGAACACACCCACACAAAGCATGGACTAATTTATTGTATTTATAATCAGGCCCCAGACAGCGGGGCGCGGCACAGTATCAGTGATGCACACGCACACACACACACACACATGGTCATGTAGATGCTGCTGATGGGGACATTCACACTCACACATGGAGATTCACACTCGTGCACACATACACATACACCTGCTGAAGGTACATTCATGTGAGCACAAATGCATGCAAACAAACTCACTCACACAAAACGCACACACATAAATACAGTGTGTGCCGTCTGTCTGGCGTCTAGCTGGCACCATTCAGACGGCCATCTCTAGAGGCCACAGAGGTAGCCAATCAAAACTGCCAGTCAGCAGCTTTCATTATCACACACACATATACACACACACACGGTAGGTCCTTGGAGACTCCAGACTGGGAGAATAAGTGTGTATGCATCTGTATGTGTGTGTGTAGACAAGTAGAGATCTGCAATCTCGTGTCTCCCTTGTTACCAGTGAGTAGAATAAAACAGAAGAAATTAGAGTAAAATAGAGCAGAATAAGATGGCATAATAAGAAAATAAAATGGCAGGAAACAGACAAAATTTAAACACTACAGTGGTATAGTGGTATTAACAGCTGCGCCGTCTGTTAGCTGCTGTTGATTGTCTCTTTCTGCTGTAATCAGTTCTCATCCAGCTGTGATGACTAAAAATGCATTCTGACGAGAACAGTTCAACCAGCCTTTCTAATTTCTGGACCGGAAGTTATAGTGTTATTGTTATTGTGTAGCACTCAGACCCGACAGGCAGCGGACTAGAGTCAAGTTCATTTCTACGTTCAGTTTTCTGCCAATCAAACTGCTCTGTTTTTCTATCAGCCCTCCCCATCCAACCCATGTATCTCATCATTTCATCAGACCATACCATTTTTATGCATGTTTTATTCATAGTGCTCTTTTTGTTTTGGAAAATGTGATATAAAAAATGTATGATAAAATTATCCCAGTAAAAATATAATTTGCATTGATGAACCTTATATAAAATTATGCATCATTTCTGCAGGCCATTTACCATTTTGATTTAGATGTTTTAAAATATTTTTCCTACTTTCCAGGGAACGATAAGCTTCCACTCATTTTATTAGACTATAAACACAAACTTGCGGAGACTTGCTTAAGATTGTTTTTCTTAGTTACATTATTGTGTCAGACCTAAATTTGCACTTACATGTGCAACTACAACATAGGTAAACATATATGCTAACATGACAGACTGTGATGGATTACATATGTGAAGTGAATGTTTAATCTATTCAAGGTGATTCTCATGGTGTGTTGATATGAATAGTAACCAAATGTAAAGTATGTGATTGGTAGTCAGTGGGCTAAAACATGCAAAAACAATTGATTTTAATATTTTGTTGTCAAGGTAACGTGACAGTTTTATATCCTTATGATAAATATCACTGGTATAGTCAGTGCTACTCAGTATAAAGACTGCATTTGCATTTGCTGAATCACACCTCATTTGTTTTCTCTTCCACCTCACTGACAAAGATAAACCTGTTGGAAGTAATTTTTCCCATCAGCTCTAGTTTCCACAAAGGTTTAGGTCCATTTGTACTGTGTCATGGAGTAACCATGTATAGGCCATTGCAGGGTGAAAATTGTCTTGGCATTGGTCTCATTTGTTTATGGAAATTATATCAATCTCTTACAATTAATTATGTTTTACAAATAAGTATAAAAAAAATAATAATTATAAAATATTAAAGTAGCATCTTTAAAGGATCTGCTCGACATGGGATCTACCATCTACCATGGTTGTTTGTTTAAATCCTTCCATTCTTTTCTTTCTTTCTTTAGCACGTGTGCACTTCCAAGCACTTGGCTGCATGTTTCACATAAACTGATATCCGACACCAGACACAAAGGCTGATAAGCCTGCAAAACACTCTCTGATGTCACAAACCGGACATAAGCGTGTAAAAAGTCAGGCTGTGCTGACAGCATCAACACTTCCATTACTGATCCGGCACGTATTTTCCATTTTTTTTCAGAGAAACACACACACACACACACACACCACACCACACCACACTGCAGTGCCCACCCGCCCATCTTTTCCCTCTTGTAGCTTGTGAGTACTTCCACTTGCTGGTGCCTTTTGAAATTTTGTGGCTTATCATTTATTTATCAGTTATTGATTTGCTACTCCTACTATACTAGCACACACACGCGCGCACACACACACTACAAACTCATCTCCCTCACTTTTTCATTCAGATAGAAACAGGGAGGCATGTGCAACGCAAAGCAAATTCTCTTGTCTCTTTGTGTTTCTCTGTGTCTTTCTCTCTCTCTCTCACACACACACACACACACACACACACACACACACTTGACTCTGTTGCTGCTTTCTTCCGTCACAGCTAACCTTTACTCAGAGAAGCCTGTGGTTTTTCTCCAAACTGCTCTCACCCAACTGTTCTCCTCCATCCTTAATCATTTTGTTTCATATTCTGACTTCATTTGCCCACTTTATTCCTCTCCTCCCCGTAGTGCCACTACCTCCCTAATCCCTCTTTCTCTCCCTCCTTGCCTCCAATTAGTCTTTGTTTCATTTATCCTCTCTCTTCCATCATCCCTATTTCCCTCAATTTTTACGCTCGTACACCCCTCCGTGCCAGTCTTGTTTTTCTCCACAATTCCTCCATACATCAATTCCATACATCCACATTACCCCCATTTGTACCTTTTTCCCTCCATTTGTTCTCCCTCTCTTTCTCCTATTCCCCACCAAACGTTGCCCCATCCCTCCATCCCTCCCTCCCGTTCTCTATCCTTCCATCTCTATTCTCTGTTTGTTCAAGGCCTCTTTTAACGAAGCCAGTCTCCTCCCAAGTCTCAACAGGCTATTGTCAATACTGACGTCTGGCCTCTCACACACACACACATGCAAACACACATCCACATAAACATGCACCCGAAAGTACACATGGCTTTCTATAAAGGTCTCAGCCTCTTCTGTCCTTTGCCCTGTCCTCTAATCGCTTAGTTTAGCCTTTAACACTCCTTCAACACACACACACACACACACACACACAGAGAGAGAGAGAGAGAGAGAGAGAGAGAAGGAGTGCCAAGTTCACCAGGTCTCCTCCACTGAGCTCTTTTCAGGCCTGTATTCACTGATTTAGATTGACAGGACATTGTAATGCAGAGAAAAGAGGAACATTAACAACATGCGGTTTGCACGTTGCAGTGGTGGAAGATTCCAACTGTGCTGTATGGAAATACCAAAATCTGCAGAAGAAATTCACATTTAAAGAAGCACCCTAGTTCAGTTCAGTAAGGATACTCATATTTATTGCAACAATACACATTTGAGTTTGGCAGTGTTGTGATGCTCTGTGATGGCCCGTGATGATCTCCCGTGTTAAAGTCTGCAGATTTTGTGCCTCTAAATTGTAGCTAATGGCTTTATGAATGATCAAAAACTCAATTATGATACTTACAACCCTTTATCACTGACTTACTCACTTTCTAATAAGCCATCAGGTCTGTTAGTAAATTTAATGCATAAATTGATTTGTTCTAGAGGGTAATGGCTGAACTTTACATTGGAGGGGGAAAAGAGATGGAGTAAGAGGCTGAAAGTTCATAAACAGATAAAGCAAGTTAGTGGAGGAGGATATACACCAGCTAAGAACACTTATCACAACCTGGCAACCCCAAAAAGAGTTCTTATTGATTAGAAAAAACTATAAAAACTGGAATTTATCATTTGATTAAATTAAAAAAAGAACAATTTTTCGTTCATCTCTTCCAAATTGCCACAGTACCAGTTTATTGCTATCTTCTTCAAGCCTGCAGGAACTTTCATTGAAGATTTTAAACAAATTAAAGACAATAATAATGATACAATGAATAGAAATAGTATGTGCCACGGCATGACCAAATATTTTCAGGGCGATTTAATAATGAACTGGCTCCATGAGGCAGCGTGGATCTTTGCTTATTTGTTGTTTAAACACAGGTTCATCCCTGTGTCCTCTTCTCCCTTTCTTTCAACTCATCCTCCCAAAGCAGCACTCCTGCTCATATAAATATTTTACATCCAAAACTTAAAAAGGCCTGTTACTTTACACTTCAAAGACCCCCAGTGTATGCATCACTCGCTCATACACACACACTTGCACACACACCAAATACAAACACACATACACAAAATAATGCACACATACATGGTACATTTGCAGCAGCAACACACATGAAGACATAAATAAACATAAAGAAATACAACACATTTTCACACTTGCACACACAAAATGTGGATTAGCACACACACACGCACACTGCTGTGCACTGCAGACCTGGGACTGACCAGGGAGAGGTGCAGGCAGATACACACACCTCATTAATGATTTATGTCATGAGGATGAGAAGAGAAGAGCTGATAGATTCTGCTCTCCAAAACACTCCTATAGCTTCCTGCTTGACCAAAACACAGATAATGCAGGGGTCTCATGTATATTCATGGAAATATCAAAAGAGGCCAGTGTTATCACCTAAAAATTAGCCATCAAGTATCCTTGAGTAACAGAATTGCATTTTTAGATTTGATTGGATAAAGAAGGAAAAAGGCTTCCCATTTTGACCAAATAAAAGCATAAAAGAGATCTGGTATCTAAAATGACCCCTTTTATTTGCCATACCAGTTTCATATTTGAACACTGCATTAGTAAGAAAACCACAGATTATATTTAGGACGAGTGTCATGTTGCCCTGCCCAAACAGTCCAGAAATAATTAATTTCCTTCTGTGCTTCTCCTATAATAGCACAAAATAATTCAACACTGAGGAATGCAAATGTACATGCTGTGTCATTTTACCTGAAAGAATTACTGACTTGCAATTTCCTTGTGAAGAGTAAGACTTGAGAGCTCTTTCATAGATGTAAAATCAGCTCTATCTTCTTATTATTACTTTTGAAGCTATCCATTAATTTTCAAAAACTTTCAAGGCCTTATTTAATTTTGTCTCTGGCCAGTAAAGGACATTTTCAAGGCCAGTGGGAACCCAGTCCATTTTTCTTTGTACTCTCCTCTCCCATGGCCTGTAAAAGTATGCAGAAAAATGTACTTGATTGTGTGTGCTAGCGTGTGTTTGGTGTGTGTGTGTGTTTGTGTGTGTGCTCACACACATCAAGCAGGTGCAGTGCCTAATAACAGTCAAGCAGCTGTCTGTCAGAGCCTTTGTAGGCAGATAAAATGAACCAGAGCTCAGTGGTGTGTTAGACTCATCAAACCCTGCCGACACTGGGCCTAAAACCATTTTACTGCTCTGGAGTGCGCACAGCTGAATTTGATTGGAAAACCACCTGACCTCACTGAGAATGGGTGTGTGTGTGTGTGTGTGTGTGTGTGTGTGTGTGTGTGTGTGTGTGTGTGTGTGTGTGTGTGTGTATGTATACAGCCCTCAGTGTGAGTGACAGGTGGCAACTGGATAGTATGCATGTGCCTGGACTTTTGGAAATTTGGACTTTTTTGAAAGTCTTAGACTACAGTGTGTGATGTTGTATGTTGTATTTGAACCTGTGTGTGCACATGTGTGCGTGCGTGTGTGTGTGTGTCACTGTAGTCTGTGTAATTGCCTGGCTGGGAAACCCTTGACTTCCTGACATTTGAGCCCACGGCAATCTCTCTCTGTCTCTCTCTCTCTCTGTCTCTCTCTCTCTGTCTCTCTCTCTCTCTGTCTCTCTCTCTCTAGTGATCCATGAAAAAAAAGACAAAGAAAGAAATGAAAATGTAAGGATGAGAAGGAGAGAGAGAGAGAGAGAGAGAGGGAAGGACAAAGTGTTCCCTGTGCTCCGTTATGAATCCCAGAGTTCTGGGCGATTCTCCCAGGATTGGGGGTCAACCAAGTACCAGAACCAAGAGCCAGTGATCCACAGGACTGAACAACGATGAAACTTAAGGGAAAATATACACTGCCAGAGCACATTAGGTCCAAAGAGCCAGAGCTGAGAGACTGTTTAGAGATGTAAGGCTTTGGTATCTTTTGGCTCTTTGACTAAACAGTCCCAGGAACTGAGGAGCCCCCAGGACCTACAGACAGGTAACAAATTAAAGGAAAAACCTAAATAAATGAAATGCAGGTAAGATGCTCAAGATGCAGTAAAAACATAACTGAACCAACAAGCATATTCACTTACATAGACTTTCACATTACACAGCCAGCAGCATCTTATTTCTCACTATCTCTGTCTCCAAGCCTCCCATTTAAGGGAGGACAGGAATCCAGAAGCGTCCGAACACACTCGGCTGATCATCCTTCACTCCCTCCATTGCTTACTGCACGGGGCCCCTCTAATTGGATAAACTGCCTGTCCAAACAGTGAAATCAGTAGCTACTGTATCTAAACTTCACCCGTCCCCGATCCTCAGCTTCCTCGTCTGTCTTCATTTGTACTCTCTTAAATGTTCTCCTCAGGTCACACTCTAACCCCTTATTTCCCATAAACTCAAGACTGTCTTTCCAAGAAGAACAGCAACATCAGTCATTTCAGCAAGTGCCCCAAAGGGACGTGTATGTTTACGTTCAAGGGCCAGTAGTAATAGTAATAGTAATTATGACGCAAGCAAAGGAAGTAAG
Organism: Macquaria australasica; assembly: GCA_005408345.1. NCBI lineage: Eukaryota > Metazoa > Chordata > Actinopteri > Centrarchiformes > Percichthyidae > Macquaria > Macquaria australasica. Next base: position 55,556 of record SEMN01001120.1, read on the forward strand.
GTGACGTTGTCATAGAGAGTCCACATAGGGAGGAGGTCGGGGTGAATGGATAGGTATGACCACAATAGTTCCCTGACCTTGACCAAATGTTTATTATTGTAACCATGAGGACAAAGGTCCCCTAACCTTAACGAAGTAATAATTTTAACCCAAACTACAGTACAGCTTGTTCCATTTCGAAAATTGTTAATTATCCCACTACCTTAAGTCAGAAGCCAGGTTTCCATCCAAATGTACACAATTAAAAGACCACCAGTCAGACCTCAAACAATGGAAAACAATGTAGAAAATGTGATGGAAATTTATGTTTGTTTCATGTATTCGTTTAAGGAAGGTTACAGTCTCCTCATCGCTCCACACACATCTGATGTTTTCGTCTGCTGCTATTTTTCATCTCTCCAGTGGAGCCGAAGCTTCAGTGGACGTTTAAGTCACATGCCTGATGTAGTCACTCTGTCTGTTTCCATTGCACTTTGTTGTATTTCACTTTTATTCATGCTCCAACTTTTCCACCACAGCCAAGCTTAAAAACCTTTTTTCATATTTTCTGTATTTTCACTCAGGTTTTTTTTATACACATATTGAAATTGTGTATAAAAACAGGTGGATGGAAACGTAGCTAGAGTCTGTTGTTCTCTCTTCTACTTTTCTCTTTAAACCCTCCTTCCTTCCTATCCTGTCCATTGAAATCCTTCTTCAATTATGTATTTGATTCAATTATAGACCCTAAATTCTTTCAAAACTGAGTATTTCCATTTGAACACTGCTTTTGTTTTGAAACTATAAATGAACAAAAGATGCAGGAAATGAGCAGTTTAGGCACATGATGACTGTGTTTGTCAAAGCAGATGCAATGCAGATGCAATGAAGACAAAATATGTCTAGTATAGTGTATTCTTTTGACACTTTATTAAGCTAAGAGGATTCAAATAATTTTAAGTGAAAGCATTAGTTAAGCTAGTATTTTCCTTATTTCATTTTCCCAGTGTACAACTTAGTTAGATATTAATACATGAAAAAGAATGGCATTATAACAATTTTAAGGCCTTGAATTTGGATTTAGATTCATTTCAAACCCTTTGCCCTCTTTTCTCTCTCGATCACATCTTCATTTCATCCCATCCTCCCTCCTCTTTGCCATTTAACTTCTTTCCACTGCAGGAATGCTGACAGGGCATGAGTGCCAAGAAGGACACTGACCTGATGGTGTAACATGATCCTTCCTGAGGACTTTCACTGCCACTGCCCTTTCCTAGGAGCTTTATTTTCCATCCATCTCACCTGCACCAGTTTCCGATGTCACTTAAACACTCATTTGATACAATTCCCTTCCCTCTCTTCCTGTAATCTTGACTTACTCTTCTTCCTCTGATCTTCAACTGAATTTTTCCTCTATTTCTCACAGACACTGAGTGAGATGGAAAACAAGAAAGCCCATACAAGTGAAAAGTAGAGAGGAATAAAAGAGAAAGAAAGTCTCTCTTTAGCATGGGTCAGTTCCTGAATGCACTCAGTTCTCCCATCAATCAGTTAACAGTAGCAGCTGCGTTCACCTTGACCTAGAAACATTTTAGTTTGCTACTTTGGGATTTCTGTGCCACATTCAAAAAGTACAAAGTAAAAGTGCTGGAAGGTTGTTTTGATTTTGTGTTTTTATGAAGACAAAGAAAACCATAACAACCATAATTTAAATGCTCTTATGATCTACTATCTTTCAGTTATTTTATCTGAAGGACACATTATTTTTTGAAATAACATAATCAGCAGTTACAAGTATTCAGCTACTACACAGCTCTGTCCAGAGACATGGAGTCTGCCACAGTGACCTTCTAGATAACATGACCAACGCTACCACAGTAACCTGTTTAAATGGGAAGTGACTTTGTTCTCTCAGTGTAACAATAAATGAAGATAGGATTGTGTTTCATTGCTAACCTACTGTAGGAAACTCTCTCTAACACACACATGCAAAACTATCCATGCATACACAATAATTGGCAATTCAACAGCAAAAATACATCCTAAAGTAACACAAAAGTCAAACCTTTGTCAAAAAACTCATGAGGTGTCATCACCTAATGTTACATAGTCATGGAAATATAATGTAGTCAGCCCCTTTACAAACACTGTTTCTCCAGCAGCTAATGCAGAGCTCAGGTCAGGATCACAGTACCACATGTATGTGCATACTTTCCCTTATTGAATAAAGACAACACGCATGTTTTCAACTAGAACTCGATAATATCCAACTTAGGCAATCAATTAATTAAGATCTTAACAGTAAACTAATAAGTACAGAGGTGTGATGGTTTAGAGAAATGGGACAAGCTATAAATGGCAGGGCATTACCATTTGGAAAGAGACAAACAGTTTCTTAGTGTGCATGTGCAATGTGGAGCACTTCTTTCAGACTGTCCTGAATATGGTGTATATTATTAATTACAAACCTGCTCCTTAGATTGTTTCATTGATTTCATGTGTTTTTTTTATGGCATATGGAATTTTAGATTATATTCAAATTTGTGTCTTGTGTATAAAAGTCTAAATGACTTCAAACAGTCAGAAACATGTATAGTATATGTAACTATATGTGTGCCCATTTGTGTGCCCATTTGTGTGTGTGTGTGTGTGTGTGTGTGTGTGCATGTACGTCTCCAGATCTTGTCTGTGCAATAAGTGCAATAATCTGTTGCTGTAATATGACTTCCTGTGTGAGGCCATTTTGACCTTTTCTGGAGCCAAGCGCCCAAAGCCTTTCTGCGTGTTAAAGCTGGGGTAGGTAAAATCTGTGCAACCTATGCAAGACCTTCCCCCTCTCTCTCTGCTGCCTCGGATCACTCCGCTTAGCCCCTCCCACCAAACCCACAACTTCGACAGGTAGCAGAAGGAATCACTTGCACTGCGAAACCTCATGCCTCGTGGGGCTCACTCTCCACGGCGTGAGCCTCACCGAGACCCCGGTCTCTCTCTCCGCGACTTGTCTTCTCAAAGACGCCCCTCCAGCAGAGCAGAGCGCCCCAGGCTCCAGAGGCAACACCTCTCAACTTTAAACAAACTAGCCTACTGTCGATTGCCTGGTGCATGTTGGTCATCGTGCTCATTATCACAGAAAGCTTTGCGGTGCTTGCTGTGCTTGACAAATGCAGCTAACGTTGCATTGAGGCAGATTCTAACTCATCTGCCTCGACTGGAAAGCACTTTGGGTTAACTCCTGTTGCTTTTGAATGTGCTTTATAATTAAAAGTGACTTGACTTGACCAACGTTAGCTACATTGAACTAACGTTAGCCAAAGTCTTAGCTAGCTTTGTTTTAGCCACCAACGTAAATTCATATATTGATGTAAAACCATATCTCGCAATGTATTTCATAAATAAAATAGACATATTAAATACCTCTCTAAGAGGACCAATTCAGGATTGGACTGATATCCTTTCAATTCCCGCAATTCTCTCTATCTGTGGAATGACCGACCAAGGTTGACTCGTGTTTTCGCCCGTGCTCTATCACTGTCCCTTTTAGCTGTTTTTTGCTCTTCGATAAATTCTTTTCTTTTTCTCTTTGCCGACCCTGCCCCAGTATCAGCAATAACCACAAAATATAACGTGAAAAATAAAATTCTCGAAAGAAAACTCTCCTCCTGCTTCGTTTTAACTGGATAATGTACTACTCATTGCAAAACTGCCTGGGAAAATGTTAACAAAGGCTCTTCCGGTCTGTGTGCTGTAAATCATTTCTTCCGATTTCCCGGGGAAATATAGTAATTAAGAATTACTATATAGAAATAGCCAATCTTCTCGCTGATGGTCTCATTTGCTTATGTAGGTCATATAGAGGCATCGGTATTGAGACTGTTTCATAACCAGTTAAAAACTCCTTGTAGCTGCTTTAAAGTGTGTGTGTATGTATACACATATCTACCCTGCATACCACACACATACACACACGCAGATACACAGAGCTGTTATGACACGGCGGACAGATAAGCCTGGCGCTTGCAGACCAAATACACTCACCCTGCACCGTGGGAAACATGATTGTGTGTGTATAACTGTGTGTGTGTGTGTGTGAAAATCCAAGCCTATGCTGCTTTATTTTCTCCTGTCCAAACAAATTGTCTTTGTGTGTGTTTTTATTGTACATCCTTATATAGTGCCCATCTTTTTTGTCTTCATGCTTCACCTCCTTTTACTGAAATATTTGTCCAGTACATGGACACAAACATGCACATGGATGTGAGTGAGTGTGTGCGTGTTTCAGTGCTACTCAAGGACACTTAAACGCAGATAAGTGGCACGACACAACAGCCCCACACCTACAAAACCTTGAGAGCAGTCAGTCGAAGTGTCTCGTCTCACATGCTAAACACACACTCAGACGTACACACACACACACACACACACACACACACACACACACACACACACACACAAGGAAATAGACACTTATTATGTTTGAAAAATAGGCTGCGTTTGGTAATGGTAGACAAGTAAACGCAATTTGAAACCCACAGGATGGGACAGCAGTTTATATAACGCACACAGGCACATATATATATATAGATAGAGTGGTTAAAACTGACTCAATACAGTGCATAAACACACAAAAGGTGACACTCTGCTCTCTCCCTCTCCTTTAATCTCTCCACCCAATTCACTATTTTTTTATTCTGTTCCTTCTCCTCCTCATGCTCTTCTCTCTCTTGTCCTTGTTCCTCTCTGCTCTGTCTTTTCTTATTTCCCTTTCTCCTTCATTTCTCTCTCTGTCCTGTCCAAGGGCGTAACTACGTATTCTTCAGGGGGGTCATGTCCCCCCCAATAAACAGTAGAAGATATGTTAAATATGTCCTCCTTTTATGAACCCTGTCAACAAATCAGTCTCTTGGTATTTCCTATTTATTTTCAATTTATTTCCGTTTGTTAAGGAAAACATAAGTGTGTGACCCCACCAATTGTACACTTGGTTGTGCCCATGCACTCAGTCGGAGGCAGCAGTCATTGCAATAAGCGTAGTGGTGTACCAAGAAACTAAAGAAGAAGATACTTCACGCACACTTGTGTGTGTGTGTGTGTGTGTGTGTGTGTGTGTGTGTGTGTGTGTGTGTGTGTGTGTGTGTGTGTGCGTGCGCGCACACACCTTCTGGTAAAAAGAGACAACAGAGGCAAAAGAGGCAGACAGAAAGCGGACTGATAAGATGCGAATTCGAGGTGAGCACCAAGACATTGTATTACTCAAACAACATTCGCATAACAATATTGTTGGCAGCATATCGGGTGTTGTATTGAAGTTCATTAAGTCAGACTTTGTCCTTGGAGAGAAAAAAAGTTTGTAGAACTTGACTAGCAGCCAACCTCCATATCGCTAGCTGTCCTGAGGTCTCTATCTCTTTATCCTCTTTTTGGGTTACTTGCTTCACTAAAATTAACGTTGGTGATCTTGGATAACCGGTATCATGAAGCTGGTTATCACCTGTCTCTCTTAACACTGGGGTTTTCAGCTACGAGCGGAAGAGGCGGGTTGCTAACGGTTACGTTACAAGACACATGAACAGAACCATGAATGAAGTACTGAGATGAGATAAAACGATCAGGTGATGGTATACACATGGGAAAAATCAGTTACAGCAACAATTAAGTGATATTCAACAAAGTGAAATGTAAACAATATAATCACATAACTAGAACATAATAATACGTTTTAGAAAAACTAGAAATAATTACATTACATTGTTTTTAAAATGTTGCTAAGCCCAGTTTTTCATTTTCCGATTTTCCTTTCAGAATTGGAAATTGACTGAGACGAAGGTACATGGATTCCCCCGGCTGGTCCCCCACAATGTCTGACTAAAGATTTCGTCCTTGGTCCTGCCCTTGGCTCTCGTCCCTCGTCTCTGTTCTGTCTGTTCCTATTATCATCTGTGGCTTTTTTATATCTGTCTGCCTTCCCTACTTTATCTCCATATACAACCTCCATGCACACTGAGAGTGCACTGTGTGCTGATTTATTACAGGTACAAAGGATGTGTATTTGTATGTGTGTTTGTGCACATGTGGAGGTCTGTAGAATTTAAAACAAGACTAGGTTGAAACCTAGTATATGGCTGGACCATGTATGGTCAATGTGCAATTGTGGCCAAATTGTTACACAGATAGTCAGTGGCGTCTATAATGTGACTTCCTGGATATTAAATGTTCATCTGCAATTTTCTGTTGTGGTCCCAGTAATATTTGTTCTTAAAGTGTACTGAAGTAGCATATCACATGACATGGTTAGGCTACATTTGAGTCAAAAAAATTTGAAATGCAGTTGCAAGAACACTACTTTCCATTGAAATCCAAAAATTTTTGATTTGACAGACAATGACACTAAAATTTAAAAGTAAATGGTAGAGTTTATTAATTAGTCAGTATATTATACAGTTTATACAAGGTGAAAGGCATGAGCATGACATACAGTATGTAAAGCTGAAAGGATTTTTACATTTTTTTTATTGGAGCATGTGTTTTAAAAGAATACATGACATAATAAGATGATTAATAATGATGTAGGTTAATGATAGAGATTAAAGATGATGTAGCTGGGTTGTTGTTTCAGTGGTTCCTGTAGTATGGTAATCTGATTCTGAGCTGTAAAGAAGGAAGAAAAAAGTACCAGCAAGACACATGTAAACCAGTTTAGGTAAACAAAGACAAGATGTTGATCAAATTTGTACCTGCTAGTGTAATGGAAATTGGTTCATGATCTGAGTAGTAGCAAGTTTTCACTGATGTGTTTTTGCACTCAACTTGTGTGTCCGTCTGAACTGTTTTATTCTACCAAAATGTGTTTCATTTAAATAGTCAAATCTCTTTCTTTTTTGTGCTGCTTTTTGTTTTGCTGTAATTAATCTATATTAAATTGGATCTTTTTCTAGCATTTTTGTTGTCTTGTAGCTGCTTTCACTCTAGAATGGTTGGCTCTACTTCCTATGGGATCTTTTCCTAGATTTTTTTTGTTTGGTAGGTGCCTGCTCCATATCATGTTTTCATCTGTATGCAGTTGGATCTTGCTGTAATTGCCTTCGCCTGTAAATAGCCTGACCTTCAGAATGTTTTGCCCTGGCTTGTTTTTATAAAGAATCCATGCTGTAATGGATTTGGCATGTCTTAGATTTGTATTAGCAAATTTCTAAACTGCTTTTGACAGATCTTGCACACATTATGCACACCTTCAGTATAATGATCCAATAGTTTATCTGTTGTGTGGTACATGTAAATTGTGTAATGAAAACTCTTTCCTTTTTACTCATTCCATAGTTGTAGGTGATTTGGTTTTGATATTGTTGTCATTTAAGTTAGTATATATAGTATATATAGGAATTGTATATATTGCTTTTGTTTAAAAGCCTCTACCAAATCAATTCTTTGTCAATATCTTTGTCAGATACTGGAATCAAACTTTGACATTGATTGTCATTGTATGATTGATGATCACAATGTATTTTTTTATGGAATGGGCACAATTAGGAATAGCCAAATCACCAAACTATTCTATGTCATATTGGTTTGTTGTTTTGAGGATGTGAAATGCATCTTTCCATTGCTGTTCTGAATGGTTAGCAGGGTAGTCTGGAGTTAATTTTACTTTATCTTCTCCCACAGTATTTTTATATACAAAATCAAATCACTTACCATTCTGTAATGTGCCTGTCATTCTGTAAGGTTTTCAATGAAGCAATTTCTTGAATTTATGTTATCAATTATATGTAGTCTTATTGAGTTTGCCACTTTTAAGCTGGATATTATGTTTTGCACCTGCAAAAATAGCAATGCGAAATATAGAACTGTCCTCACCAGCACCTACTTAACATTATGTTTGACAGGCTCCTTCAGACCCTCCACTACATCCAAGAGCCTGCCAACACCACACTCCTGATCAACAGAACTTACTTGTTGGACATGCAGTGTTGTTCTTGTGTTTTCACTCTGTGTGTGAGTTGTAGGTTCACGGACCATCTTGAATGGCAGTGTATGACACACAGGAACAACAACTCCATATCAACATAATTTAACAGATGTGGAAGGGTAACAGATTGGAGGTTGAGGACTATGGTGCATGGCTTTGTGGCTTTGTGTTGGACGCTTGTGTGCTTGAGCAGGATGCACTCTGATTGGAACAGGATTGACTTTCTGGGTCGAGTAATGTTGTCAGTGTATCATCACTTTGGGGCAGAAATGTAGGCTCCTCAACAGGCATGAAAGATAATGGGTAGTACACAGGAATACCAGCCTGTGAACAGAATTGAAAACATAGTACACATGGCAGCGTTTCTTTTGTTTGTTTGTTTGTTGTTTTTTTTTATACAGGATAGTAACAGTCAGGGCGGATACTGCAGCACTTACTAATTTACAGTGCTCTGTGTCTTTCTATTAGACTGTATCTGCCTATTCAATGATAAACATACAGTATGTGGCTGTAGTTGTTGTAAAAGAGGTCTAAGTACTGAGCAATCAGAAGTCGTACCAGTGACTGAAAAACTGAAAAATTCTATGGCTGCAACTTGTCATGATGTATTGCGAGCTGCGACTTCTGTTAACTACTGGTTCTACAGAGAATGTAAAGAATAAAGCAGCTACAGTATTTTCTCTGCAACGCGAGTCTATTTTGCATCTGTTTTCACAAATGCTTTATTGGTGACCAACAGCGCTCTTGGACAGTTCCAGAGTTAATCCCCAGACCCAGCATGTTGTCTAATGCAGTGTAGCGACCACATTGTTCATACAAGCTAAAGCACAGTTTGTTTTGCGCAAAATCACTAGTGTCTTATTCGCACTTTTCTCCTCATCATTTTATTGTAACAAACAAGTGCCACAAGATGACAATAGCTACATTTAAAATGCCGAATGGGAACCGTGCAAGTCACTGAATTTTTCCCAACATGTCCTACAAATGTTTCACAATAAAAACCTTGTTCAGAAATGAAGATTTTCTGTCCACTGAAATGCTAGAGGGCTTTTTATTTGAAACAGATACAGACAGTGTTGAGGGAAGTGTTGAGTTTGTGTTAACAGCATAATGCAGTAACAAAACTTTAACAGGACAAAGTGGATAAGAAAACAAGGAGGCTTCTTATTAAAATATGAGCAAAGGAATTAGAAATAAAGGCCTTTCTCTAATATAAGCCTGCTTCAAATAAAGGCCTGGTACCCTCCGCAGTTGAGGTAAATAAAGGCCACGGCTCACTATAGCGAGAATTAGCTACTAACATAGCGGCACCAGTTCCGATGTACACTTATGGCAATGGCAATACCCTCATAAATTTGCTTGCAGACATTGCAATACAGAAAAACACTTACACTTTCGCTGACACTACTGCCATTTAGATTGTCCCTTTTATATTAGCATCTGCTTTTTCAGTGACAAAGAGAGAGAGAGATTGAAGCACCGAGTAATCACAAATCACGCTACTGACTGACAGACTGAATAAAACCAATTAGATTGTTATAATATTCTGTCTACTAGTGAAGCATTTTACTTACTTTGGAGAGTTAGACAAAATGGTCTAATCAATAAATTCAGAAGTCTTTAGTCTTTAGATAGCAGTATCCAAGACCAGCAGAATATTCTATTCTTAGCGTGCGATAGATTTGGAATGAGCAGCCGTCAATGAGTGAATACTGTAAAAGACCCCTAAGGACGTATTTGAGGACTATCTGAGCCTCGTTGTAAAAGTTTCCTGATGATGTAATTGAGGATTGTTCTCTCCTATTCATTTTGAAAGACCCAACGGCCAATGGGGAAACTCCAACACTCGACCGACCGATGGTATAAGTTCATCACACACTCACTCACTCAGTCAGGGACAGACTTTTGCGTTTATAGGGCTGGCTCCACTTTGCTGCGGTCCAGCCAAAAAGAGAGAAAGGAAGAAGCAAGAATGCGTGTGAGAGGAGAGAAAAGAATGTACAAAGTAGGAAGAAGGAAGGAGCCTATATACATCGAATTGATAAGATAAAAGTACAAATCCTCCATTTAACTACTGGTAAATTAAAAGCTATTCATCATAGTTATTTAGGCTTGAAAATATTATTAAATTTAGATGGCTGCAGTACAGAGACAAAGACAAGTAATCACCTTCTGGTCCTGATGGACAGTACATTATCTGAAGCCATATGTATAATTCAGAATCTGGTAGTTTAATGCTGCAGCTGATGCTTTCTTTTTAACTGTCTCCAAACAGACTTTTGATAGGATGTTACACCACTAAGTAAAAAATGGCAAGAATAAAGCTACCATTCATTCTGTTTGCAAACTTTTTATTTATTTTTTTTGGATGCACTTGTCAATGTGGTACTAGATTTCTCTTATTGTATGTTTTTTTTGATGTACCACCTCAAACAGCAGCAGTATTTCTCCCCTGCTCCACTTTGTTTTTTTCCTGTTTATTTTTTGTCCAGTTTCCTATAATTCTATAATTTCATCCGTATTTATGTGGTTGTAGATAATTGTTAATATAATGTTTTAATTGTTACTGGAGTTACAGGATACATATATTCACATTAAACTTCTTGTAATTCTTTACATTTCACTGCAAGAAGAAGGAATTGCATGACAAATGTGTCTTAACATAAAACAGACAAAGAGGGGAAATCCGGGAGCAGCTGGAAGAAGGGCTTGAATGGGAGTGCTGGAGGGAGAGGAGGAAGGTAAATGCTGGGTGGGAGGGTGAGGGGATAGAGGCAAAGGTAGGATGAATGGGGTTTTATGGAGGATGGGAGAACTTGAATGTGTGCAGAGGGGATAAGAAAGTGACCTAAAGGGGAGACAGTGGGTGCCAGACGGATCGAATGAGAGATTGAGACAGAACAAGAGATGGAGAGCAGAGACACAGATAGATAGAGGTATTGGGGATAGATATCACCATTGTTCAAGACTGTGAACTTGTGCCAGACATGATTAAAGACTTGGCCAAAAAACCCTTAAGCATGGGTAAAACCCTTTGCTGAAGTCTGTGCGCTAAAGGGATGAGTGGGCGGGTTAGTAGGATCAAAACAGAAAAAGAGGAGAGGAGAGGGTGAGGAAGGAGGAAGGTGAGGATCCCCCTTAGGAGGCTAAATAGGCTTATGTAAGGGCCCTGCAGAGACAGAAGAGAGTCATGGCCATTTACTTCTGTTTAAATGCACACACACACACACACACACACAGAACCAGTGACATGCTGGCCAGTGTCCCAGACATCTCCCATGAGTATATGTACACACTGGCACACTCAGACAAAGGCATGGATCTGCAGACACACTTTCTGCAAACACAAACAGAAATGTTGATACAGAGAGACAGTGGAGAAATAGAATATAAATCAATGGCACAATAATGGCATAATGAGCAGATAAACTGGACGAGGTTCCCATGAATGTATTAACTCCAAACCTCAAGATTTACATTAAATAAAGTCTTATTTTGGACAAGGATTTATCTGCTGTGTGGGATAACTGGCTAAAGATCTATATATATATATATATATATATATATATATATATATATATATATATATATATATATATATATATATATATATTCAAAGGTCAGGGACGAGGCAAAGACAAACCGCCACAAACAAGTTCTGCAGTCTTATTTACATTTAACAAAAAGTTGAGTCAACTTTTGGAAGGTTACATTTCAGTTTAGAGAAAGCTTTCTGAGTACAATGATTATCAGGATTGGACATAATGTGTGTTGTTTATGGAAAGTCTTTTCTCTTCCATTTATTGCTTTTAAGAATGCTACCCCTGCAGCCGAACTGACAACCAAAAACCAGAGCAAACTGTACAGTATGGGGTAACTTGCAGTGTATTCATTTCTGTTTGCTTTATGTTTAAATGTTTTCTAAAAAAAAAAAAATAAAAAAAAGATTACAGTCACAAAGCTAAAAGTTGGATGTCCAAGATATAGTTTAATCTTCTGTCATGTTTTAAAGGGTTCCTTTGTCAGATCTTTACGAACCATCCTACCTCATTTCCTCACCAGCACACCTGAGGCAAGTCGTTAGACAGAGCTACTGTTAAATGGTTAATTCTGTCATAAACTGAAACACCTGCAGAACTTTTAGAGAGACGAAAGAGAAAAAAACGAAGAAGACAGATGCAGGTGCAGCCAGTAAGAGCGAGTTTTAACCTTGAAACCTGGAAATCCCTGCAAATCCCTGTTAACTGCAAAGTGAACTGAAGTCACAAAGAAAACAAAACCCAGAAAAAGGACAAAATGTCAAAACATTTTTTCCTCAAGGCATTAGCTTTCATTTTCATTTCAATTTGAAAATTATGTTTCTATTAAGTAGATGTTAAGGCTTAAATAAAGGTTGGGGGCATGCTAAAATGCAAGCATATTTAATGTACACTCTAAACATCAGCATGTTATTGTTACTTACAATAGTGGTCAACATCATGCTAACATTTTCACTACAGACATACCATGCTAATGTTATTATGTTAGTATGCTAATATCTAGCACAAAGCACAGCAGAGCCTTAAGGCTGGATACAGCTTTTTGTTATATTGTTATAGAGAGGAGCAAGATGTGATAACTGTTTAAATATTGGGGTTTGCACACTTTCCTGGAAGATATTCATAGTGTTACACTCATTTGTACATACCAAGTGACAGAAGTGTGTAAAGAATTATAAATGAGAACTAGAGAGAGAAGTTCAAACCTTTGTCACCTCTGCACACCCAGCAAATCGCTTCATTTATTCTCGTGAATTTGGTTACAGAGATTGTTGGACACAGACCCCACAAATTCCAATGTTTGAAAGGCATGGGATGAGGGGATTTCAGATGCTGTCCAATCATCTGACAAGACCTTCGGTTGAACATACTGGCACCATTAATACAGGTAAGTCTGACATGTTGAGTCTGAGATTGTACAAAGATGCATGGGTGTATTAAGAGAACTTGGCCAACTGCAATACTGCAAAACAAAAAAAGTACCCTGCAGTCCAAAAAGCATTTTACCCATAGGTAAAAGAGAAGTCCATAAAACAGCTGACAATTACTAACAAGGTCAATTACTACGCTTTGTATAACAAATTTATGAAGGTTTAAAGAAATAATTCAACATTTTGGGAAATAGACTTCTTGGCTCTCTTTCCATGAGTTAGATGAGAGGATAAATACCACTCTCATGTCTGTACGGTACATATGAAGCTACAGCCAGAAGCCAGTTAGCGTAGCTTAGCTCAAAGACTGGAAACAGAGGGAAACAGCTAGCCAAAACCAAACAAAATCCACCAGCATCCCTAAAGCTCGCTTGACATGTTACATCTCGTATGGTTAATCCATACCAAGTGTACCAAGTGTAAAACGTCACAATTCGATTTCACAATTTGTTAAACTATTTTTTGGCTGAGAGCAGTCATTTCCTGGAGTATCTGCTGGCTGGATGTTTCAATAAGATTTGATTAAAAACTGTTTATTGAGTTAACTGGCAGATGTACAACAAAATATGCAATGACCGCCATAAAGACCATGGAAAAGTTTCCATCACAGAGACAAGCAAACACCAACATATTTTCTTCATCAAATGCTCTTTTTCAAACTTACATACACACACGGCCACGTGAATAGCAGAGCTCCCACAGTCCAAAGAGTGAGTGATGTCATTTTTCATGTAGAGAATTCATTAGCTACTAAGATCTTAAGGTGGTCCATGTGGATTATATAAGAGAAGCAGAGGCAGTATCAGTATCAGCAATGGCAATCACACTCATTCACTCACACTTTTTCTCATTTCTTCATCTCTCTCTTCCTGTCTCTCATGCACACACAAACACAATTGTATTTGCCATCCAAAAAGATAAAAACGATAGAAAGATAGATCAAGAAGAGAAAGTGTCATGCCACGCAATAATTAAGTGTGTTGACTTCCTGTCCTCGTGTGTCTACCGTCCGTCTGATTGTCTTCCCCGCCCTAATGGTTTCCACCTGTTTCCCATTACCTTGTGTATTTATAGTTGGTGTCTCCCCTTTGTCTTTGCCAGTTCGTCTTACCGTAATGTCAGAGAGCCAGCGTTATCTTAGTACCCTTGTGTATCAAGTCAGTGTTTTTTTGGTCGAGTCATTGTTTTGTTTGTTCAAGCCGTGTGTGCTTTTTTCCCTCTGTAAGAGTGGTTTTTTGTTCGTCATACTCTTTTCAGTAAAGACGCTTTTTGTTATTCCAACCCCTGTTGTCTGAGTCGTGCATTTGGATCCAGTTCGTGTACTCAGTCGTAACAGTACGAACTGGCCAGTAATGGATCCAGCCGACTACGAACAGTTTAAGACGACCCTGCGAGCTCAAGGCGGTCGCCTTGAGCAGCATGAGGATCAGCTGACGTCCATTGAACATGGTGTCTTGGGACTGACCAGTCGCCAGGAGGGTTTCCAAGCATCGGTCACTATGCAGATCAACCATCTGGCGGTGGAAGTACATCGTATGTGCACTCTTCTTAAACCAGATCCGTCACCACAGCCAGCTTCGGAAATAGTGCCCGGAGTTACCAGAACCCTACATACTCCATCGGCTGCCCCGTCTCTCCATCTGGCTGCTCCAGAGAAGTTTTCGGGTGAAACCAGTGACTGTCGCCCATTTTTGGTTCAGTGTGACTTGCATTTTTCTCAACGGCCCACGGCATTCCCCACTGAACGCTCTCAGGTGGCATTTATGATCTCCCACCTAACTGGTCGGGCGGCTGCCTGGGCTACTGCTGAATGGTCAAGGCATTCACCTGTTTGTGGTACTCTGGAGTTGTTTACTGACTCACTTAAAAAGATTTTCGATCATACGTCGTCAGGAAGAGAAGCAGCCAGGGCCTTAGTTAAGCTGCAACAGAACAATCGCCGTGTTTCAGACTACGCGATAGATTTTCGCACATTAGCCGCTGACAGCGGGTGGAACGCATCGGCGTTGTTGGACGCTTTTGTTAATGGACTGGCTGACTCCATTCAGGATCAGTTAATTCCAGTAGAGTTACCAGATGATTTAGACTCAGTCATAGCATTAGCAATCCGGATAGACAATCGCTTGAGGGAGAGACAAGGAATGAAGCCCCAAGCCTCTCCCCGGAGACTCAACCATGGCGGCGCATTCCCTCCGATCCAGACTATGGAAAAGACTTTGTGTTCACCTCCGTACACGGCCTTTTCTCCAGGGTCCAAGGAGGAGCCGATGCAGCTGGGGCGGGCTCGCCTGTCCGGCGAGGAACGCCAGCGCCGGTTGCAGCAAGGAAGATGTTTTTACTGTGGAGAAGGAGGACATCTGCTCGCCGCCTGTCCAGTAAAAGGAAGGGCTCATCAATGAAGAGGAGGACGTTGGTGAGTCGACTGTCGGTTTCCGACTTTCCTCCTCGTTCTTTAACCTTGGTTCAGGTAAAGACTAATCACAAACTGTTGTCTTTGGGGGCGCTGCTTGACTCGGGGGCAGATGAGAGTTTGATGGATTGGGAACTAGCTAGCAAGCTTAATGTCCACATCGAACCCTTACCTCAGCCTTTAGAGGCGAGTGCGTTAGACGGTCGATTACTGTTTAGCGTAACCCACAAGACTGAACCCATTACCGTTGTGGTGAACAAGACGCACCAGGAATTGATGACTTTTCACCTGTTTCATTCAGCCCAACATCCCCTTATTCTAGGGTACCCGTGGCTTCAGAAACACAACCCTCATATTGACTGGGGCACGGGGAAGGTGGTAGCATGGGGCAGGAACTGCACGCATTGTGGTTGAGTGAGGGAAGCTCAATTAATCATGGGGGCAGTAGCGACCAAGAGTTTGGATTTAACTACAGTACCCTCTTGCTACCATGACCTAGGGGAAGTTTTCAGTAAGGTTAAAGCCACGTCACTCCCTCCCCACAGACCTTACGACTGCGCCATAGACTTTGTTCAGGGGGCTACACTACCTAAGGGGCGGTTGTACTCCATTTCGGGTCCGGAGAAAAAGGCGATGGAGGAATACATATACACCTCCTTAAAAGCAGGGTTAATCCGTCCCTCCTCCTCACCTGTAGGCGCAGGATTTTTCTTTGTTGACAAGAAAGACGGGTCCCTCAGGCCCTGCATTGATTACTCACCTTTAAACGAAATCACTATCAAGAATCGGTATCCACTCCCTCTAATCTCTTCAGCTTTTGAACAACTTCAGGAGGCTAAAGTATTCACCAAACTAGATCTCAGGAACGCCTACCATCTAGTCAGGATTCGAGAGGGGGATGAGTGGAAAACGGGGTTTAATACGCCCACGGGACATTATGAATATCGGGTAATGCCTTTTGGGTTAACCAACGCCCCTGTGGTTTTTCAGGCCTTAGTCAATGATGTTCTCAGAGACTTCTTAAATCTTTTTGTTTTCGTTTATCTAGACGACATACTGATTTACTCAGCCGATGAACAGACACACACGCACCATGTCCGTCAGGTTCTGCAGCGTTTGCTGCAGAATCACCTATATGTTAAAGCTGAAAAGTGTGAGTTCCATGTTAAGACAGTCTCCTTCCTGGGGTTCATTATATCCCCAGGACAAACCCAGATGGATCCAGTCAAGGTCAGGGCGGTTGTTGACTGGCCCACTCCTGATAGCCGCAAAAAGGTGCAACAGTTTCTAGGGTTTGCAAATTTCTATAGACGGTTCATTAGAAATTTCAGCGCTATCGCAGCTCCACTCCATGCCCTCACCTCCCCTAACACATTCTTCCGTTGGACTTCTCAAACGGAGGAGGCTTTCAACAGGCTCAAGACCTTGTTCACCACGGCCCCGGTCCTCACCATACCGGACCCCTGTAGGCAATTTGTGGTAGAGGTTGACGCCTCCAATGAGGGGGTGGGGGCTGTGTTGTTTTAACGGTCTGAATTGGACCACAAACTTCACCCCTGTGCTTTCCTCTCCCGTAAGCTATCCCCAGCTGAGAGGAATTATGATGTGGGCAACCGTGAACTGTTGGCTGTCAAGGTAGCTCTCGAGGAATGGAGACATTGGTTGGAAGGGGCCCAGCAACCATTCATGGTGTTCACTGATCACAAGAACCTAGAATACATACGTAAAGCGAAAAGGTTGAATTCTAGGCAAGCTAGGTGGTCTTTATTTTTCAATCGGTTTAACTTTACTCTGTCTTACAGGCCAGGCTCCCAGAACACCAAGCCTGATGCCCTGTCACGACTTTTCGATCCTGTAATCACGGCCAAGGAACCAGAAGCCATCCTGCCACTGAATCGTGTGGTGGGAGCGGTTACCTGGCCAATAGAATCTGAGGTGAAGCGAGTAATCGGTGAGAACCCAGCGCCTAGTGGATGCCCTCCAAACCGCTTGTTTGTCCCTGTTTCCATGCGTCCACAGGTCATACATTGGGCTCACACCACTCTGCTCACCTGCCATCCGGGTGTCAAGCGTACTATGTTTGTGATCAAGCAACGGTTTTGGTGGCCCTCCATGGAACGGGAGGTACGGGAGTATGTGGGAGCTTGTCCTGTCTGTGCTAGGAATAAAACTTCTTCCAGATCGTGGATGGGGCTGCTTCAACCGCTGCCTATTCCCAGCCGGCCCTGGTCTGAGATTTCCCTGGACTTCGTCACCGGCCTTCCCATGTCAGAAGGTAACACCACTGTACTCACGGTGGTGGATCGTTTTTCCAAAATGACACATTTTATTGCTTTGCCCAAGCTGCCGTCGGCAAAAGAGACGGCAGAAGTCATGCTACGGCAGGTGTTTCGTTTGTATGGTTTTCCCAAGGACATTGTCTCAGACCGGGGTCCCCAGTTCATCTCGCGGTTCTGGAAGGAGTTCTGCAGCCTCATCGGGGCCTCTGTCAGTCTGTCTTCTGGGTATCACCCAGAATCCAATGGCCAGACGGAGCGTCTCAACCAGGAGCTGGAGACAGGTCTTCGTTGCCTGGTCTCCCAGAACCCATCATCATGGAGCAAACATCTCTCCTGGGTAGAGTACGCGCACAACTCCCTGCCTACCTCTGCCACCGGTTTATCACCTTTCCAGTGCGTCTATGGCTACCAGCCGCCCCTGTTTAAGGAGACAGAGATGGAGGTTGCTGTTCCGTCGGCTCACGCTTTGGTCCGGCGATGTCACCGTGTCTGGGCGGCTACGCGTCGGATCCTGATGAGGACCTCCCGACGCATGAAGGCGGCGGCAGATCCGAGACGCCGGCCTGCTCCAGCCTATAAGGTTGGGCAGAAGGTCTGGCTCTCAGCGCGGGATTTGCCTCTTCACGTCCTCTCCAGAAAACTGGCTCCCAGGTTCGTGGGTCCCTTCCCCGTCTCGAAAGTGATCAATCCTGCCGCTGTTCGTCTGCGTCTTCCCAGGACTCTGAGGGTACAT
The DNA here is from genome assembly GCA_005408345.1 of Macquaria australasica. Classification (NCBI taxonomy): domain Eukaryota; kingdom Metazoa; phylum Chordata; class Actinopteri; order Centrarchiformes; family Percichthyidae; genus Macquaria; species Macquaria australasica. The sequence continues at coordinate 73,889 of SEMN01001120.1, forward strand.
CCCACCTTCCATGTGGGATGTCTCAAACCTGTGGAAGAAAGTGCCATGGTCCCCGCCTCCAAGCCCCCTCCTCCCCCCCGAATGGTTGATGGAGGCCTGGTTTATTCGGTCAAGCGCTTGCTAGCCGTCCGCAAACGAGGAAGGGGGAGGCAGTTTCTCGTGGACTGGAAGGGGTATGGACCTGAGGAACGTTCTTGGGTCCCGTCCAGCTTCATTATGGACCAGAGCTTAGTGGACGACTTTTACAGGCGACACCCACACGAGTCTGGGCCGTCAGGTGTCGGCCCTAGAGAGGGGGGTACTGTCATGCCACGCAATAATTAAGTGTGTTGACTTCCTGTCCTCGTGTGTCTACCGTCCGTCTGATTGTCTTCCCCGCCCTAATGGTTTCCACCTGTTTCCCATTACCTTGTGTATTTATAGTTGGTGTCTCCCCTTTGTCTTTGCCAGTTCGTCTTACCATAATGTCAGAGAGCCAGCGTTATCTTAGTACCCTTGTGTATCAAGTCAGTGTTTTTTTGGTCGAGTCATTGTTTTGTTTGTTCAAGCCGTGTGTGCTTTTTTCCCTCTGTAAGAGTGGTTTTTTGTTCGTCATACTCTTTTCAGTAAAGACGCTTTTTGTTATTCCAACCCCTGTTGTCTGAGTCGTGCATTTGGATCCAGTTCGTGTACTCAGTCGTAACAGAAAGCAATGAGTGAACTTTAACAACAGAAAGAACTTGTGTTGTCATGTCATGTGCAGCAGTGAGCTCACCCTTTTATTGAACTAGACGTGCGCTACTGACACTGATGTCATCTGGTGATACACAATAGGGCCAACAATGACAAACTAACACCACTGACCAAGTAACAGATGACAAAGTAACACCCAAGACTAATTAAACGGGCGAAGGAGGAAGTCATCATTTTAAACCTGTAATTTTGGACAGCACAGCCTGTATTTATGAACATGAAGAATGTTTCCGGAAGCTACAACACAAGAGAGACTGTTGTCTCTGGATCTGGTGTATTTTCACCTCAACCGCAGTTTTGATCATGTATGTCAATATCCAATAATATCTCAAAAAATAATACAGACAGCACGTGTCAAAGAGGTCTGGACCAGTTATTAGTCAGAGCCACCCACTTCATTCTTGACCCATGAGACTCTGCCATTTCTGTGGCGTGTCCTCAGCAAATGAAGGGAACAATGATTCATTGAAAGAAATCATGTGTCTTTCTGTTTTTGCTCTCACTGCAACTCATTTCACGCTTTTTTGTTTATTCCAATTTACATCCCTTCATCTCTATAATTCCCTCAAGGTTGCTCTTTCCCTGCCGGCAGCCTGTCGGGGAGAGAGCTGTGTGTGTGTGTGTCCTCATGCACGTGTGTCATATTATGCTCACCACATAAAGGTAAAAGCAGCTTTTAATTCTAAAATGCAATTCCAGATTTGTAGCTGCCTAACAAGACCCCATAACAATCATTTCCTTTTGGAGTTTGACAGGCTTGAAAATCTGATCCAGACCCAACCAGAACACCAGCACCTCTTGTAAAACCCCATGTGGCAGCCTACTGCTTTTAATGAGCCCTAATGTCATACTAATTTTGACATTCTCAGCATGGTAAGTTCATCAAGTTAGCATGATAGCCCACCTGCAGTGTCCATCAACACAGGAACTAGATGGAGAGCTGCAGGAAGTAAGGAATAGTTACACTGTTCCTGCCTGGTTTCTAATCCGCGCAGCTGAAATGCCATTTGGCAACAAAAAAAAAAGAGTTTCTTTAAAGCTTTATTTCAACAAAGGTTTAATTTCTTAACTGGGTCTTTTTTCAGTGCTTTGGCAAATATTGCTATCATTTATGATAACGTTTTACTTGCCAAGGTAATTGCTGAGATCTGGGAATTATGACACCACTACTGAAGATTGCAACATGGCAGGAATATGAGCAGTCAGATAATCATGCGGATTGTAAACAAACCCCCAGTTCAGTCCAGTTTATCTAAACAACTTAACTGGAGGTGAGCCTGAAAGTGAGAGCACCGGAAATGCTGGTTATAATCTGTCATTGGCTAAGAAAGCTGTGTGAGCACACAACTAAGGAAAATATCAAAGGTTACAGTTTAACCAAGATGTCTGTCTGCAAAACCGATGTTTATATTGGTCAGATTGGTTAATACGTTGGACATTTACTTTTGTTTCCTCATCCATAAGTTTGTTAGGTTTTCTTTACATCCTGTGTGAACATGTAGCTGCTCTCTATCTTCCCAAATCTACTATATATGCCTACTGTATGTCTCTCCTCCATCTATACTACCCTTTAACTCCCTTTTTAAGTTCACTCCTGCTTCCCTCATTGTTTTGTTCATCTGCTCCTGCACTTTTCTTTCAGTCCCTCCATCCGTTCCAGGTGAAAAGGTCTGCGACCCCGTATCATAATAATCCCTGACTGTCTGTCCGATCATTCCTCACACCCACAGTCTCCTCACCTCATCATCTATCCTAACATTAGCCTCTCCATCCTCACCTCCTCCTGTTATTTCAATTTTTTGCTTAGTTTCCTTTCTTCTGTCGAAGTACTACCCTATCTTTCTCACTTATTGCACCCTCTTTTTTTACCACTTGCCTTGCCCCCCTCTTGCTTTCATTCTTTCCCTCCATTACCCAGCATGGTATTTTTTCTTTTTTCTTTCTTTTTCTTTGATCTGTACTTCCTAATCTCTTCCAGAGGGGATCTGTTAGCTAGTTTACACTGTCGGAGTTCTGGGAATGACATCCAAAGCCTCGCACCTCACTCTGACTTACCCATTTTCATCCTTATTGCAGCATGGTTTAAAACACTGAATTTACTAGATTTAGAAATGGTAAAATATTCACTAACATTGACTGAAATTCTCAAGGACTAGTTTCGGACTAGTGTAGTTCAGCAGGTAAAGCATGGCAGAGAAGGCTGTATGTTTGATGATTACTACAGGTTTATAGCCAACTGGAGAATTTAGTTTGTGAAGTGGTATTTTTGTTTTCAGGGAATGATACAAGAAATGACCTGGGCGATTTAGAGATTAGTTTAACATATCCCATTTCATGTTAACCTGCAAAAGCCATCAGTTTCTCTCACATAAGTCTTGTTCCTTGGGGGCTCTTGTGTTCCATTTGGTTTGGTTGTGTTTAGTTTTGTCCTTGTTAGTAATTTCTTTTAATTCAACAACACTGAAAATGAAGATCCCTCCTTATAATAAAACAAAGATGAGGATGCTCCTGCACCACTTACTTAGTATACTGTATACAGCTGTCATAGTATCCAACACCTACAGCTTGTAAGCCAGATTTATCCTTTTTTTTAAGTTGTATTTAATAAATTATTTGTGCAACTCATTCCTGATGCAACCACATTTGGAAAAACAATTTTCACAGCCACATTTGTTGTACAGCTGGTGCCCTTCAGAAAAGTCCTGTATTGTGAATCACTGTTTATCTCTCAGTGCAATGCAATCATACCAAATTTTAATGAGCTGCAGGTACTCATCCCTGGATGTCCCATATTGTGGGCGATGCTGCTATGTTTAGCCGGTCCTGTTCTGGATACATTTCACAGTCCGCAACCTTTCGCTAACCTTTCTTCTCCCTGTTCCACCCGACCGGATCTTTTCCTGGTCTCTTCCCATCAGGCCAGCCTCTTTGTCTTTGCCACTATTTTCCGTGATGTGAGCGATGCTGCTCTTCTCTGGAAACTACTCACTCAGCAGTCTCTGCCTCACCCTTGTTTCACCCCATCTCACCCAGCAGTGGAAAGAAACTAATTACAGCAACTCTAGTTGTGGATGTTTTTTGTCCTTGTTACACTTTTTTTGTTGTTATTTTATTTATTTATTTCTATTTTTATATTTTATTTTTTTTGGGTGAATTTTAAAGACTGCACTTAGAATATTCCTATAGTAATATTTGTTTGTTGCTAAGAACTTCATTATTTTGCTAAAGGGGCTACTACATTAAATTTAGTAATTTCAGTCATGTAGTTTGATTTGAGAAACTTGTGAGTTGCAGTTCTTATGCATGAGCAAAACACTTTATACCTATAATTTCACTTTTTTCCTCCACATTGTACCTCTGTCTTTATTATCACAACAAGGATTTTAGGTTTAGTATTTACTCATAATAAAACCAAAAAGTCTGTGGATTAGTCTTGCAGATGCTAGTGTCATGCTAATGAAGAAATTATACAAATGAGAATAATTTAGTGTGTGGCAAAAACTAAAAGAAAAAAAGTGATTCTCTTTGTTGAAATTTAAATAATATATTCAGCAATGCTCAACTTCAAGTATTTATCATAATCCAGATAAAGCAGAAATACATTTGAACAGTATTGTGAGGCTTAACAGTGTGTAGAGTGTAACATGCAGGAAATCATCCTACTGTAGCTACCTGTCTCTGACAAATGTACAGTAAATACGTTCAGATCTGTTCGGATGACCTTGTAGAATACCTGACACTGTGAGATGACCCAACCTAATCTGTTGCAGAATGCAGCTGTTACACGCTTGGGCAGTTTATTGTTGGAGATCTAGAGATTGTCCACAGTCAGCAGCTTCAGCTAAACCTACTATTTTTCATTCATGTTGTACTTTTCACCAAGTTTTCCAAGAAAACACAGCATTCATCTTGTTTAAACACACCATTATCTTTCTTACTGCTAACCATTACGGTTTGGTCAAAATGACATGACATTTAAAGTAATCTAAAGTATTGCCGATAGATATACAAATGTACAAAGTAGTAGCATGTTTTGTTTTTGTAATTTTCCTTGATTCAGATAGCAGCAACAACTTACATCTAACAGATCCTGATCCTAATCATAAAACATAACTTACTACCCTGTTCAGAAGTGAGGGCCAGTAAAATGTCTTTATTTAGGATTCTTCTTTCTATTTTTTGAGGATGCTTGATCCTCATGGCTTCATTGTGGACATACATGCAGGCACACACACACACCTATAAAATCTCCTCATGTTTCCTAGCAGAGCTGCCCCCTCCATTTCCCTACAACCTGATAATTAACGATACACCACCTGCACCACCATTTGCCACTCATACCCTCTCTTCTAGCCAATCACAGGTGATGAGAGCCCAGCCCGGCCCTATCAGGGAGTTCAGAGAGCTCTGCGCCCTATCCGTCTGGCAGCACAACAGATGGTCACTGAGGAGACACTACTGATGAACAAATGACTTAATGCATCAATCACAAGTGACATGCTTTCATTTAAATAAAAAAAAACATATCATTGCGCCAAGCTGTTAAAATCTTATATCTGCACATTCAGAAGAGATGACTGTCTGCTCCATTCATTAAAGATAACGATAAAAATTCACCAGCCCTCGCTCTCTTTCTGTGAATTTCTCCAATTTTTCGTTACTTCCATTTCCCTCTCACACTTTCCTTCCGTCTCTTCCTTCTTGTGACGGTTCACACAGCTCTTCACTACTTGGACCAGAAATGTGCTCTTCAGATCCTCATTGGTTTGACTGTTCATTAAGGGCACATTAAATAATCACCAAATTAAATTAATAAAGCTGATTTCATGGCCATCGACTGATTACCTGCAGAATATACACTAAATGTAGAATTGTCCCATCAAAGGACAAGATTTGTTCATATGGGAAATTTGTCACACAATTTTATAAGAAATCCATGTCTAAAAATCGGCTGCGTTTGTGTTCATAGAACCATGGTTACAGTATGTAACCTTGTGCTATTACACACAGACTTTGCCTTAACAGGCTTTATATGACGTGACAACACCAGCACCACTTGAAGCTAAAACATACAAACTGCCACCCCATTACCCTTCTGCAGTCAACAGGGATGGGAAGGCAACGGGTGCACTAACCAAGGCTGACTGACCTCACATCACACTAAGCAGGACGACAGCAACAACAGGGCCTGCAGGGGTGAAGGAAGGAGAAGTCCGGCACATATGCATGTTGGTCCATGTGGCACACGCAACAATGGAGGGGTGTTCTGTATGAACAAAACACCTGGGGAAACCTCAAACACTACCATCCGAGAATGGCCAGCAGTCACCAACGCCACCATTCACGCTACAGGAAGGTGGAGGCCAGTTGCTGTTCTTACTACAGGCCTCCTAAAGTGTGAAAACTAGGCTCTTTAACGTTGCCGATGAGCCGTTCGTTCGGAAAGGAACAGATCCATAAGATCTAGCTCCCTTCACAGAGCCGTAATTCCCATCATTAGTGAAAACACCTTCATTTCAGCACTGAGCTTTATTTATACTGAAAACAAAGATGTTTTTCTTTTCAAGACTGAACCAAAAAAAAGGTCTTCATATTAGAAAATCTTTTAAACACATTGCTGCATGTTGTGTTTTTATGAAAATTTGCACACACACTTGAATGTACACATGCATGCAGACAGACTCATGCATATTATGACTGAATATTTTATGTGAGGCAAATTCATTCATGCATAAATCCATGCATGCATTCAGAGAACTGAACAAAGACCTTTGGCAAACCTGACATTTAGACAAATAAGCTATGTCAGGAAATCACCCGTCTAGACTTCAGTGTGTGTGTGTGTGTGTGTGTGTGTGTCCTTTTTGTATCCATTTTTCACCCCTTAATCCCTTTGCCTTTCTCTCCTGCCATGAGGGTGACTTCTTCACTGTATCAACCCATTTCCCAATTTACTTTTTTCATTTTACTCTCTTCTCCTAGATCACTTGTTCATTACACCTCTAACCTCACTTTTACTCCTTCAAACTTCACATCAGATTAGCATCCTTGAAAAACTTATTTTCATTTCATTTCTACGTTCGATTCTATCTATAATTCAGGCTGTAACCTACGCACTTTCAATGATTTCTCTACCTCATCCACGTCCAAGGCCACTGCTATATTTGTGCTGCATGTAGAGCAGACATAAATTAGTGATTACATTACATTAATACACAGGACACATTAATACATGTTTGACTACCCATGTTTTTGATCTTTTAATAAATTCTGAAGAGTTAAGACAAAATGAGAATATTATATTAAAATGGTGTAATCATCAACTGAAACATTTTTTTTTTCCTTTTTTCTTTTTGCCCTGGTTCTAAAATGTTTCACAGCAGTTATAATGGGGAGGTAAACACAAGCTCTATCTTTCCCTCTTTACCTACATCCTGTTCTTTCATGCTGTCCACCTTAAACAGACACAGAGACATACACATGCATGAGGAGGCGTGTACAATGCACACAGACACATGCATATGTCATTCAGTGTTAATTACCCATCGCAGTCTGAAAGAAATGATCTGTGCAGGTGCAGATCCCCTGACCACACACACATTGTTGTGTCTGAAGCAGACAAAGTACTAAATGGTGTGTTGTCTTTGAGTAGAAAGGCAAGAATCTACTAACGCGTAGTTAACATCCATGATGAAGTGACTGATGTTCCTCTCTCCAAGTGATTTTGTCTTTCTCCATCCATCCATCCAACCATTTTGGGGGTAGACTGCTGTCGTACCAGTAGTTAGATAGGAGGGTTGGTCCAAGACATGTTAGCTTGGAGGTGGGATGGGACTCCCAGTAACTCCAAAGTTTTCTAGATTAAAAATTGTGTGTTCTTACCTGGGTTGCTAAGGTTAGCAACTGTGACAAAGCTCTAAAAACCCACTGTACACTTCCTGCTCAGCACCAAACGGCAGACACTTAGCAAAACTGTTGAACATAGTGGAAAATTTACAGTAAAGAGGCAGATATTTCCTCAGGAGTTGAAACACCAGGGTGGCTGCTTGTTAAAATTCAATGTCTCGTTTTCTATTTCCACGTGTTAAATACATAAGATTAATCCTAATGACAAATGTACTCCATCTGCTGCTGGGATTTATGGCTTTTAAAACTCATTTTTGAACTCATATCTCCAAATTGCACAGAAATGGAGGATGGCGTTACAATTCAGCAAATAACTGGCTGAAAAGCCAATGGAAAACTACGTTGTCAGTCCTGAAATTAACAGAATAATCATTCACTAGATGTTTTTTTGTTTGTTTGTTTGTTTTTATTTGCTAGATTTAGCTTTAACTAAAATATATCACTGCTGTCTGTTATTTAAAAAGATCTATACACTACACAGGAGATTTGCTACGTTAACCTCCTCAGGCTTATGTGAACATCTAACTTCATTTCTCTCCAAGATGTGGACAACATTCACCAAAGCTCCCCAGACAACACTCTGAATGCTTTTCTTCAAGCCTTTATTGTTGAACCCCTTTCGTCCAGACAATTTTAAGTTTGTTCAATATCTTCTGTATAGCAATTTCTCTCCCTGTGACAGAGGAAAGAAAAGGAGTCCATTTATCACTGAAGGTTCTTATTTAGACTGAAGCGATGAAGGACATCATGACCTTATGTCCCCTCTACTTTAGGCTAAATGTTTCTGGAGAAGTCTTTGAATGATCTTCCCACTCAGAAGGCCTAAGAAGTGAAAACATCACATACCAGGACAGCCAAAAAGCCAACCAACGCATCCATTTTCCAAATCGGAAGCAATTTCAAATATGCGATTTGTTAGGATCTATTGTAGTCTGTGTGGTCTGTAACCCCCCCCCCCCCCCCCAACCGTCCTCCTGCTGCTGTTGTGGAGCTACTAAAGGGAGGCCTGACCCCAAGTTCCTGCTCTCACCCCTAAAACACACACCTCCTGCCTCTCCTTTATCACACTGTTTTCCTCTCCTGCTGCCGCTTTTACCTCTCCACTCTCTCTTTTCTGGTTCGCTATTCAGCCGGCTGTTCTGCTCTACTTCGTTTCCTTTCCAAACAAACGGCAGTGGTTTTCTTTCTCTGTCTTGACGTTTTTGAAAAGCAGCTTTTCGTGGGGGGGGGGGGCAATGAACCACAAACGACTCACAATATATCAAATTAGTAAAAGCTACACCTGCTTGCATTCATGTGTGTTAGTCAAAAATAAAAACCAGAAAACAAACTACCTTTATTATAGTGTGTTCTTATAGTATCTGCTTTGTTATAGTGTTGACATTTCCTTTATGAAGATATTTAAAGCATAAAAAATTATACTGGGTCTTTTTTGTTCTCAACCTTGAATGGCCTAAAATAACAGCACCTCGATTGTACATTAAAATAATACAACAAAAATATACAAAAATAAAGCAAAAAATAGTCACTCATGTGGCTTGAAAAAGTAAACGCAGCCTAATAAATTAAAATAGTAGGTCATTTGACTTAGCTCAAAATCAGCCCCATCCCATATTATAGTGCTGCATCTTGCACATATTGCAAATCCTCTCTGCTCTGTGGTGCACCACTACATGAAGGACACAGCATCTTCTCTTTCACTGTCCAATTACTCTTTCAACTACACCTCCTGTCAAATAATTGTTTCTGTAATGTCACACAGTCTTGGGAAATGCATCTTAACAATATGAACACATATTTGCTATCGCCCTGCTATTATTGGAAATAGCCAAAATAAAAAATAGTAATAGATACAAGACCCTATACAAATATTCTACCTGTTAAGTATATCCTTCATTATGCAGCTGGCATCCAGTCAGGGGGACATGATTGTGCTCAAATAAGTTTTAGTCCACTCTCACTGAGGACCCTCGTAAAGCACATAGTCTTTATAACGTTCATAAGCGCGATCAAAGCTTGATTTATGACTTCCGAAATTGTCTGTTCTGACAGAATCGACACTGTTGCACAGCTTCATTTTTCCTGTTACAATAAAGTGTATCGTTGTGAGGACAAGGTTTCTGCAGGGAAGCGATGTGTTCTCCTCTGCATCTTGCATAGGATCAGTCTCAAATATTATTCGTTTTTTCTCAAGCCGATATTTCAGTAAGCATTCCCAAAACATCTTTCTTCTCACGGAATATCTCTGCCTGAACGCCATCTTCTGGCGACCCCCTAACAAGTTAATCTGAAATACGAGTGATTCCCTAAGCTAAGAAAGTTGATAAAACACACGTACATCAAGTCCGACAAGTAAGACCAGGTCAGTTATGAGTGATTTCCTACTCTGACACACTTGAGAAATACGGGAACAGGTCTATGAAGATAGAATGAGAAAGGAGGTATCGAAAGGCCTTACTCAGACCAACATTAGCATGGCATCAAAAAGAGTCATTCACTTCAATGAGACCACTGCACAGGCATAGCAGGGGTCCCAGCTACCAACTTTTTCACACACTGTGGCAAGTTGAGTTGGTAAAAATGCATCTTCCCTATGAATTTAAATATAGGTCAGGCTCCTCCAGGAGAGTCAGCGCTCAGGCTCTTCCAGCAGAGTCAGCGCCCTCTGACTCACACACACACACCACAGTACTTAATGGGGATGGAGTGGACAGACCCTCCAGTGTAAACGAGTGTCAGGAAGCACTTTACATCAAGATTCATGTCAAGTTGTTTTTCCTCGCATATTTCTCTGTGACTCTGACAACTTACTGTATGCAGCAGCCTGCTGGCCTGGCAAGATGCAGCATAGAGGGTTTTGATTTCAACTAGTTATATCTACAGTACAGCATCTTTAGATAAAAAGTATTTACCATCCAATTAATCCCACTGCTTTAAATCAAACAGGGGCAGCTCCTGTTGCCTAAGTCAAGAGACATGAATAAACAGAACAGAGTGTACTCAAATCAACCTTAGCTTAAACCATGAAAACATTTTGTGTATGTGTATGTGTTTATTCCAGTAGTGATACATTTCTAAAACTGCCTGATATTCCAGGACTTTTCCCAAAAAATGACCACATTCTTTGACATTCCTCATCTATAAAACACCAATAAGAAATTCCATACTATTCCAGAAATAACCAATGGTAGCCCTGGATAAAGGTTATGGTACGTTAGTATTTGTATTAGGGCTTCCTTCCATGAAACAGAGTTAGCAGGAAAGCTACAGTTTCAGCTATTTTACTTGCATGATAAAGGTGAGGAGGATTTTAAGCAAGATGCTTCTTCATTGAGTAAAACTGAGTCCATTTATGACCATAGATTCTGAAATAACCATATTTACAGAGTAACTTTCTTGATGAGGTTACAAAGCTTAACAGAAAAATACCATATCAGTAATTGAAAATGTGGTTGAGATATACAGTTACACTTCCTGTGTAATAAGAGAGTCCCTTGTTTTAATGTTAAATCAACTGTGTGCTCATTTTGGGGGATGCAGTTTATGTACAACGCAATACAGTTCAACAGCACCACAGAGGTGTTTCTGTTATTTAGCCTACCCTCATTGATATAAATACGGAGGACAAAATAATACAAAACATTTTTCAGTATGATGCAATACAATTCAAGAGCACCGCAAACTGCATCCTCCAAAATGAGCAAACATTTAATTTATCTCCTAAAACACTTTCAACAAAAACTGAACATTATGAAGTTTTATTCCAGGACTGCATTACTTTTAGCTAGGCGTACAATTGAGTGTATATTAAAACAGAGAAAAGTAGCAAATCATTTCAGCTTTACACATGAAGACACAGATGAGGCTGCCATTAGTGTCTGTCCTTACCCCATAAAATGCATTCTGTTTTCTTACTATTATTGTCTTATACATTGTTATTTATTTATTCATTGCAACTATCACAGCACCTCCTGATGTTTGAAACTGCAAAGTTAAAACCTGAATCATTGTTATTTATTGTGCTACAGTGCATCAAACAGCAAAACCGATAAATGGATATGAAAAGTTTTGCAGATTTTCACTTAAACTACATAGCCCAAGAGAAGCCCCTTACCCCTCACTTTAATTTTGACTCTATCCGAGTTTAAGGTGAACTTGTAAACTCTCAACCCCCTTACAAAGCATAGATGATCCATATTTCCACAACTCTGAAATTGAAACAAATTGTATTTTCCTGTTTTCTTTCTCCCTCTGCTCCCACCTCTTCTGCTTTTTTCTGCTTTATACCCTGAGGCTATTCAGCAAAACACTGCACAGCCTCATGTAGTACATTCTGTATGTATGTACTGTATATGTTATACTGTATATACAATATAATGAAAAGACAGATAAGGTTAATACAGGGAGACAGTAGGTCAAGAAGTAAAGTTTAAGGAAGGAACTGGAATAGACGAGTATGAAGAGGAGGTATGCAGTGAATAATTGAATTGGAGAGGACACACAAACCAAAATATATATTGGTGTTATCTAGTATAAAGTAGCTGGAATTGAATTGTCACTGAATTCAAAAAACAGTACATTATTGCAATTCATCACACCATGCATTCCAGTCCTGCACAGAAACCTGCAGGCTTCTACATGTGTACCGGCCCTATTTGTATACATATTCGTATACTTACTCATCCAGCTTATTTCATCATGGAATGAGCTGGGCTGAGACACGAGGCTCCATAAACCTTTCACCACTGACAGGTCTATAAATCTCACTGTGATGGAGAAGGGTGAACGTGATTGATAACAGGGGTGGAGCGGGTACATTCGCTTAAGAACTGTGTAAGTTAGCAGCCAAGAGCGTTTAGGGGACTCTCACACTGACAATAACATGACAGCAAAACAACCCTAAAGGCTGTGTTGGTGCAGGTGTGTTGTAGGTTTTTACTTAATCTTTGGATGCCAGAGCTGAGCATATGATACTGTGATTGACGATGTAGAGATTGTGAACCTGTCACTGTTTTCCTCATGTCCCAGCATCACAAGTAGTAAATCACTTTTGAGGAATCGCTAGCAGGTTTTGGTTATGGTTGTGTTAAAATGGTTTAAAGGATAGGTTCCCATTTTTTCAAGTAATCTTAAAACAATACTCACATGCCCATATGTAAACTAAAAATCAATGGGGTGTTTTGACCTATAGTGTTAATTTAATATTACTGTTGGGTTACTGGATTAAAACAACCCTTGTGTTGAATGGTTTTCTACCCATGGGTACTGTGTAAAATTAACCCAGTGTTACATCAGTCTTGTGTCAATTTTTAACCCTGTGATTTTTATTGTGTGTGTATATTCAGTCTTAATTTTGGCACTTTAATTTTGATTTAGTTTTTGTCTTAGTCTCTTGACAGTTTATTAGTTTTAGTCAAATTTTAGTCATTTGATTTTTGTACGTTTTAGTCTAGTTTTCAGCAGTGTAATTTTAGTTTAATTTGATATGCCTGTTGGAGCACGTGTGAAAAGACAGCACCTAAGGAAAGAACCAGGGAAAGCAACCAAAAAGATTAATGACACTTTTTTGTCACAGACACTTAACAGTACAGTTTGTTTAGGTAGAGTCAGTCCATTTACACTTTATTATAGGCCACATGCCGATCATCAAACAAATCTTCAATGTCACATTTACAACCGTTACAGAGCTTGAAACTTGAAACAGATCCTTTTACAGTGTATTCAGGCCAGGTGCCAATCACTGATGACATTAGGAAACCTTTAGCTTGGAAAACTTGAAAGGTTGCAAATTCAAACAGTAGGCTGGTCCTCAAATTTCAAAAGCAGATTGAGCTGGCCTCTGGTCTTGAAATGTAATAACTTAATGGAATCAGTGTATGAATGCAAAGACGTTGTAAGCACAGTATCACTAAGGATAAAATGACATAAAGATGTGTTGGAAAAATATTCATTATTCATCGTTAAAGTCTATTCTACTTGTGTAAGTACAGTCAATGCCTCATTTTTAAATGTTAGCAACTATACACTAGCAGCTAATGTATTTAAATATAATCTCTTTAGTCACATTTACTGTAATCAGTTTTCTCTGTTATTATGTTTCACAGACATGTAATGTAGAAATGCAAAACATTAACCCAAATGAGCCTACTTCAATATATAGGTGAAGTATTGACTGCAAATATAAGGAACAATGGTGTTTGTTTCAGTGTTAAGCTATAAAATAAGTGATCATTTTAACTTAATACTGGGTGATAAAAACAACATACCACATGCCTTTTTGTGGCCACTGTTTTCTATATACAGTATATTATGAATTTATGTATTAAATTATATCTGTATTTTCTAATATTAGTAGCATGTGTATAGGATAATAATGGTTTATCCTATACACAAGCTATTAATATTAGAAAATACAGGTATAAGGTATAGGTCACTGTTTTTTCAATGGAACTGTATTTTGTAAAGAAATTTTAGATATTAATAAAAATATTCACACCCTTCATTGTGCACAGAGTTCCAAAAGGAGTTAAAAAACAAAACAAAATAGCGTTAGGTGTAGGAGTGACGGGGATATTGGCTCACCTGGACAGGTAGAGACCTGTTTGGCCAACAGGAAGGGGAGAAGGAGGAGGAAGGACTGGGATGAAGTTACCTGTGAGCTCATCATGCCCCGGGCTACATGGTCGAAACTCATCTCATGTGGACCTAGAGCATGGGGAGGAGCAGATGTCAAGGTAACGAGGAAAGAGAAGTGATGGAGGGTGTAAAAGATTTGGAAAAAAAAAACCCTCGACATTTGACTCTCTGATCCATCCTGCAGTGTCAACATTTTAAATAAATGCTCATGTTGATAAAATGTGGCCTAAACAGCATCAAGATGAATTTCTAAAATGTACACAGTTAACATGCTGTAGAAAATATTAGCTACAGCTATATGCACAGTGCTAAAAAAGTGCTAAAATTGGGGGGGAAAGTTTTTCCTGTTAGACAAGATGCTGAAAATGACCAGCATGCTGTTAACTAACCTGTAGTCCCAGAGGATAACCTGTTGTTTGGTTGTCAGTATATACAGTGAGGGGTTAAAGGTCAAAGGGTAAGGGTTAGGGGCCAGAGAGATGACCAGGGCAGTAAAGAAAGAGATCTGCACAAGCCTGCCTCTACGCCCTCAGGGCCTGATATCATGTTTATTCTGTAAACACAGGCCCAGCATGTGAAGCACACACACAATACACAAAAGTGTGACCCAATGCTCAGACGCACACTATACAAATAGGTACAAACATGGTGGAAAAGAAAGAACAAACATTAGCCTTGCATTCAAATATTCACATGACCTCTAACACAACTCACATGCAAGACTCACCATTCTTTTCCTTCAGTTTCTACTTCTCGCTTACGTCTCTCTTACACTCTCAGTTCTGAGTTTTGTGTGAGGCCTGGATCATTCTGCCCCCATATAGGTGAGACAAAGGGTGATTGAAGCATAAACTGAGAAACAGATTTAGAAAAGGACAAAATGGATAATAATAAGCTTCAGTGACTAAGAGAAAGAAAAAGAAAAAACCCCACTAAAATACAAAGAGAAGATGCGTTTGCAAATTAGGTCTGCTCAGATTTCAGAGCTACTGTATACTAGATGTCATTTAGCATAGCTTTCCAAAAAACAATAATTTAAAAAAAACTTTTGTTGTGATTTTGTTCAATTATATATAATATCAACTGCATTTTTCAATAATTGCCAAAAATAACCTAGATAATTTAATAGAAGTAGACTGGGTTAAGCTCATTCTCACCCATATTTTATGTTCCCATGCATCGAAAACTTGCTTTGTCCTGCTCCAGAATAACCTCCGCTCTCCGGAGTTTACAGTAAACGGGGTCCTCTGGAGGCGAGGACACCTCAGCAAAGCTTCCTGTATTACAAAATAAAAAGGAAGTGAGAAAGAGCTGTTAATTTTGCTAATCTTTAGTGTTCCCCTGAGCTTTCTTCGAGTGCAACCTTGAGGATGACAGTTTTGGTATAGATATCCATGGGTCCCAGAGGATGAATCCTCATGACTCTGGTGATCCCCTGACTTTTCATCTAGTGACACCAACAGCTCGACATTTGTGAATTTGAGTGAAAAAAAACAAAAACAAATACCTGCAAAAGGAATTACATTCCCATCAGCCTCTGCTGTACTTTGTGTTTAGTCCTAATTACCTAATGCTAGCATGCTAACAAGCTAAAAACATATGGTGAACATGGTAAACATTATACCGGCTAAATATGAGCATATTAGCATTGTCATTATGAGCATGTTAGCATGATGACATGAGTATTTAGCCTCACAGAGCCACAGTGGATGTAGACACTTAACCTTGTTATCCATGAAACAGCGGTGTTTTCTGGTGTTAAATGAGCATTGGGTGGCAAGCATGCCTAAAGACTTTTAGTTTAATAATATATTCAAAAGTAAATGTATTTGTGAGGAACTAAATTAAAAGGCGAAATGTTAGCTGAACGTAATGTCTACAGCTTTTCCAATATGCTGGTGTATAGTTCACATGAAGTTTGTGGCATAACTACCCCGTTACATAATAACCATCACATTTAGCCAAAAGTGTTACGGCAGCTACTTAATTTTCATTAAGCGAACTGCTCAGAGAATCAAACTGTTATTTGAAACCACAGGACTGACAGAGATGGGGAGACATGTCCAGAGAGTACCTGCATGGGGCTGCTGTCAGGGCCTGTCTGTAAGCCAACAGTTATCATGGACCAACTATGTCCACACACACATCCACATATGCACACTCACCCACAGACATGTACTAGTCTGTACACGTGCGTTATAAAAACATACACACAATATTAACAATCCCATTCATAAAACTGACAAGTTGTCACGTGTAACATTAACCACAAGCAGATCATGTAGCGACAAAGACATGTTTAGAAACAAAAAAAATGGATTCCAGATCACCGTCAACAGTGCTAAGTACATAGACTTCTCACATTTCATTTGAAGCAGGTGTGAAGACATGCCAAACACACAGTGTCTTCCAAAGAACTTTTAAATGCTTTTCGATGCTAACACAGGCCAAGTTCAGCTGTAGTGAATTACTGTATAATTACAAGGAAAATCCCCTACGAAAACATTTCAACGCACCAACCTGCCCGGAAACACAGACAGATACAGGCAGAGACAAACAGGTAAATAGACAAAAGGAAAACCACAAACACACTGACACCCTTAAAACATCTAGGGTGCACAAGGCCAAAGGTCATGGTCTCTTGGTGACCGCGAGGGGCCTGTAAACGCTTAGTCTGATCCCCATGACTGAGCAAACAGCAATGACTGACGGGACAGGGGCAACCTAACCAAGGCAACTGACAGGTCACCACGGTAACTGACAGGCGGTGATAGACAGGCTGTTAGGAAATGTGTGTGAGGGAGCTGATCCATGCTGAGATGCAGAGAGGAGAGATTAAGTGCATAATGGGGCCGGGATTAGCAATCTAACCACAATATCCCTCCACCTTGATGTGCAATAACACAGTGCTTCACTTTATAGTACTCTTGAGACTCTGTGTTGTTCGGTCTGTGTATATACTTTAATTTCTCTCTTTTGATGACTAATCTGACCTCTAACATGAAGGAGAGACATATAAAGAGTTAAGGGTAGCGGGTTATAATAACAGACAATTTCCACGGTGAGTGCTAAGATCACAATCAGACAAAGAACGTCAGCTAAGAAAAGCTGCTTTTGCCAAGTGTCACCTTGGTGTCAACTGCCAATCAGATTTTCTTTCTCTCCATGTCCGATGTTTTGTTGACCCATCCATCCACCCCGACCTCATCCATATGCAGACTTTGTCGCTCTATAGTAAAGTCACCTTACTTCCATCTTTGCTCCCATCATATTTGCTATGGTGGGGGCAAAGAAGAAAGGAATTGATGAAGTCTTACGCATGTACTTTTTTTGTTAGTTGGTTGGTTCTCATAAAACTGGATAGGTGCGTTTGTGTGTGTATTCAATAAGGTGGGACAGCCTGCATGATGCTACTTCGCCCTCAGAGCACACAAACCACAAGCTGGTTCACTTCCACATGGTAGAAATCACTGCCAACGCTTCCCTGGTACTGCAAACACAGCTGTGAACACACAAGCAGTAACCTGGCAGAGCAAACCCACCTTACAGTGATGACACACCAAACTAAAATCTGGCACACAGATACAGCCCGGTCTCTACCTGAAACATGTATTAGGTGATAATAAAATGCAAAATCATCAACAATAAGACATAAAATACAGTCTAATAATAGAGTACAAGCAAACGACAAAGTCATATAAATCAGTAAAATGTGATTAAATGGGGTGCTTGTTTTGTGTGTGTGTGTGTGGGGGGGGGGGGTATTATTTTATAGGATATCTGTACTTATCAATATTATTATATCAAGTACAGTGTTGTAGCAGTCACCGAAAAAATTAACATATTTTGAATATTCCGATGTTTTTTATCAATGATACAGCAAGGTGTTGGAGCTCTATGCTTTATTCTGTGGAGGTTTAAAAAAACAGTGAGGTTTCAAATTTAAAATTCAATGCATCTGTCTTACTTATCTCTTTCCTACCTTCTGCCCCACTCTATCCTTCACTGTCCTCCCTTCCCTCTCTAGGCTCTTTCTCCTTTCCTTCCTGTGAAAAGGGAAAGGAGAGAAGGACACAGAAAAGAAAAGGATTATTTGTTGGTTAAAAATCCTTCACGTCTCAACTAATCCCAAGTGTTTAAGTTCTATAAGCTTTCCTAAAGACCTGGAAATGACAGGAATGGCTGTGTGTGTGTGTGTGTGTGTGTGTGTGTGTGTGTGTGTGTGTGTGTGTGTGTGTGTGTGAGAGAGAGAGAGAGAGAGAGAGAGAGAGAGAGAGAGAGAGAGAAAGAAATACTTGCTACTTCAATCCAACCCCTATTGAAGCTCTGCTGGTGGTTTCATACCTTGCGTCCCACTCTGACCAATGGCACGCAAGGTCATCGTCCAGCCAGAGTGTGGGCTGATCCAGTCAGAGGAAAGTAGGGGGGCAACGAGGTGGCCAGAGGACATGAGGAGGAAAAGGGGAGGAGGAGGAAGGGAATTTGCTCCCAAAAAACCTTCACAAAATTCTTATGATGGAGCGTAATCGGATTCTCAGGAGCTTAGTGGGAATTTGCCCAAAGAAATTGTCTTATTATTATTATTTCTTTGTTTAGTGGATGCCCTTATCTCTGGGCTGAATTAGGGGGATTACTCCTTTATTCCACACTCCGACCCATAATACTGGGTAACTGTTTTCTCAGTAATCACGTCTAAGTGCCCTTGTTTAGTTTGCCACAGTACTGTTAGCAGCCACAGCATGAAGCGTTATTATCAACTGGTACCCCACACTAGTTCATAGTTGAGGGGTTAAATGAAAGAAATACCTCAGCATTCTGAATTTGAATTGTTTTTCAGCAGGAACCTCTTACTGTGTGGGAACATTTTCTGCATTGTTTTCCTACATTCCTACATTCATTAGTGAAACCACCAGGCACAGTTAGAACGTAAAATATGCGGGAGACCTACAGTGTCAGCAAGCAACAGTAAAGACATCTTGCCTGTAGCTCTGTACTGGAATAAAAGCCTTGCAATGACAGCATTGACTTGAGTTTGAACATGAGTGTCAAGCAATAAAGCCAAATCTTACTTTGTTTGCTTGTTTATGTCGAACAATTTCCCAGGAAGAGTGCAGGAAGTTTTGAAAACACAGGTGAACAAAAACTTATCACACTTATCGTCCGACCTGTATGACTGATCCTGTCTGCTTCCCCGAGAAGCATTTAAGTAACTAGTAGGCAGATTACTTGCCATCGTTGTATTAATCCTCCAGTTCAACATTGTAGCTCTAACACCAAGGAGGTCCTGGGTGGTTTTCATTCCCAACCAGAATAACATTAAATCAGTATGAGTAAATGGACCCTGGATCCTGCTTTTCATCTTAAAGATGCATTAGGGTCAGACTGACAGGCACGAAGAACCAAGGGAAACTTTGAGATGCAGCAGCGATGATGATCTTCTAGGTGAGGTTTCATTGCAGTAAGAAATCTCCTGTCAAAGGATTTACATAAACCCAGAAAAGGTATGAGATAAATTCTTGCACTAAAGACATTATAATAGTAAGTCAAAAATATAGCTGCTATAGTTATGTGGAGGCAGCACTGAATATACATGGCTTCATTTACAACCAGTACATTCTTTTTAATCCTATTTAGCAGAAAAAAGTTGTTATTTTTGCCAAAAATTACAATGCAACAACAATGCAACTGTCAACACACCAACTCCAAGATTGTGAGCTTCTTATGTGAATTAATTTGCCAGGGGTTTCAATAGCTGTACACAACGTTATGCCTCATTGGAAATAATTAGAGAGACAGAGATAATTCAGTCCCAGAAGGACAGGAAAATAAAAAAAAAATAAAAAATAAAAAAGTATTGAGAGTAACATAGGAGCTGAGTTATCATGATTTGAAAGAAATGGTTATCATACCTGCAGAGTGAACAAAAGTTACATTTTCCTCATGAAGTGGTCAAGATAAAGTCGATGTCAAGAACTCTAGAAAAAAGAATGCATTCAGTGCACGTTGTTTTCTCTTACAGTTAAATTTGAGCTGTAAGGAAACAAACACTTTGTTCTGATTGTCCCTTTTGTCGTATGAGATACCAAAATGAAATGTGATGAAGACAGAAGGGAGAAGAGAGGGACGGGCTACTGTATGATAAGAGCTTGCACTGATACCTTAGTATGAAAATACATTTTATTGAATCGGAAATGGATATATTCCAGCATAAGTTTGCACTACTTTTTTATTACGTTCAGTAGCAATGACACTTGCCTTACAGTACTTTGTAATGAAAACAATTTACATTTTGTTTCATATGCAGCTGCACTACAATTTCTGATATTTTTTGAGAATGAAGGGCCTAAATTACTGTATAATAAGTGTGATGTGCAACACAATAAGGGGCACAATGAATTCATCCCACCTATGCAACCATCTCTGCTTGATAAACAGATTCATCAAAAAATAAAAGAGCAAGTTGATTGCACATCTAATAGTGGTAATGAGAATGGCTTTCAGATGTTTTCCACAGTATGAACGTTGCAAGAAAGAGAAGGAGAGAGGGAGAGAAAGAGAGATATGAGTTTTTGTGGGCTAATAACAGTCGTCTAAGTGCTTTATCTCTTGTCTCATTGTCTCTGAATCCCAAGGACAAACTGTGGCATGCAAACCCGGCTGGTCACAGTCTGTCAGCTAAAGCCTTGTTCATCCTCTAATGACTTCAGATTCATCATCCATCTCTGGCCACACACACACACAAACACCTTTAACAGCTTATGTGGCCCTACACATCTGTAACAACATGCACATAAATGCGTATGTACACACAAACACGCAAAGTCACTTCCATCTGGCTAAATGTGACCATCAGTCTCCAGGTGGTTTTCAGTCTAAATGTGTTGAGACTAGTTCAGCGCAACAAGGACAGAAAGACAGAACAGCTGTTGCAGTGCGTCCTTATCCATCACATTCCTTTTCTCTCTACCACTTTTTCTTTCTTCATCTCTCTTGCTTTCATTATCCAACACTCGACCTCCTACCTTTCTCATCTCTCATGAGGATGCACTGCTGCTTCGGATATACATGGAGAGAGTGTCTCAGAAAGCCTAAAAGCATCTTTGTGCAAGCTTTACAACCTTGATCTATAGTCACTGACTGCATGTTGCTTTGAATATGAATGTAAAAACCCAAATTTATTCTCTCTCTAAATCCCTCTCTCTCTTTCTTCCCTCTTTTCCTTTTATCTATTCAGCCAACATTTTTTACATCCTTCCTGTGGTATCACCCTCTTGGCTCACTGCTCAAGGAAATACCTGTCCTCAGCTGACACACACACACACACACACACACACACACATACACAGGCAGTTGCAGAGCCAAATACACAGTCACACACAATGTCTGCTACACCAGTGACTCCTAACCATTGTTTAAGCCACACTCTGCTTGGAGCGGATCTGGTCCAAGGATGGAAATGTTGGTTGGTCAATCACTTTATTGGTTAAACACTTTGGTCCAACTATCGAATAATCTGCCGTTTGTAATACTGTGGCTTTTCAATGGCGTTAGCGCAATGGTGCATTTTTAATCATGTTATATCACCACTCTTGAGACAGTGACAATGCCTGCTTTCACACCAAATGTGCAAGTGTGACATTGTGCTGAGAAAGGTCATTGGAGAAAGCAGCTGCATTTGCAAGGGGGGGCGTGTGAACCGTAGCAGCGCGACTGCCCTGATTTTCCAGTCCAAGTTCAACTAAATTAAACTCCAAACCCAAACTTGCTCACCTCTACAGCACCCACCCAATGGTGTTCCAGCATTGACAGGAGACAGACATTATGGTGGCTCCGGTTTCACTGTAGAATAGAAAGTTCATTTGTACATCTCTAAATTCGTGGACTTTCATCACTCTTATGTCACTCCAATCCTATTTGATATTTTCTGTCATGCTTGACTTTTTTTTTTTTTACCCAGAGAGGATGGGCTTACCAGGTTAGAAAATTTATAATATGGTTGGTGACATTCAGATGTAGTCCATTGCATCGTAGTTAGCTGCTTTGTCAGATGGGCAATGCTTCACATACTGGCTGTCATTCTATGCTCTAATTCACACTGTTAAGTCCAACTGCAATCACATTAGGTCATTCTGTTGTGCAGTCAAAAATACTGTCGATGTGTTTTTTTAAATTTGTTAATTTTTTTATTATTAAAAAGAAAAAAAATGGTCTTTGGTGAAATATTAGAAATGCTCCTTTTACTCTCAGCAGCTGGAGGGGCGTGTCTGTTTCTGTGTTTGATTGACAGCAGCTGGCGTGCTGAGCCCCAGCAAGGGAATGAGAGACAAAGTAAACAAACTAAATGGACTGAAGTAAGATTTGTAGGTATGTTTACATGCTGTTCAATGTGCTGCACCTGATCATCTAATTAGCTATCTAGCCTGCAAACTGACATTTAACAGTTTTAGAGGTGTTGGAAACCTTCTTTATTTGTTAACCTGTTACTTCATTTGTAAGATGCAAAACATGTTTATGAACCTGTATTTGTTTGTGTATGGTTCATATTATAAATTATAAGTTTTATGAAGCAAATGCAACCAGATAATAGAACGCTGCCACACGCCTTTCACCCACCAAATACACACATGCAAAGTCTAAGTGCCCACACATGAAGCCAACTGAAACACAAACAAGGTATGCGATATGCTACAAATGGAGAAGATAAAGTGGAGCTGAGTGATGGCGGAAAATCTCTTTTCCTGATTTGGCAGGTGCTCCAACTTGGTACAAAGAGCATTTGGCACTCATACAGAAAATGACTGGGGGAAATTACTGTATTGAGTCCAGCTACAGAGCTGAAACACAAACAGGGCTGTATCTGGGAACCTGGGAAAAACTGGCATCTGAGTTCACTAGGTGGATGTAAATTCACACACAAACACAGATATCAAGGTACAGCTTTCACATGGTCGTAAACAAAAATGGACACACACACACACAACAGAGAGAGAACCGTGTCCTTAATCAAGCGTAGTGCATCTGTCAACAATGCTGTGAACACAGGGCTTCACCACAACAGTGAGGCCCCCTGTGTGTGTGTGTGTGTGTGTGTGTGTGTGTGTGTGTGTGTGTGTGTGTGTGTGTGTGTGTGTGTGTGTGTGTGTGTGTGTGCAGACATGACCAAACAACACAGCCCTCCATCCATCATGTCGACAGGACAAATAAAGAGGAACTGCTCTTTAAGAAAAGGGGATACGTGTACTATTAGCCTGCTAGAGTCTAACTACAGGAAGAATGCAGCATCTGTGAGCTGAGTTTGTTATGAATCATGCATATACAGATGCTAACAAATTACAGATGGTACAGACAGGCTTTGATGTGGAGATCAAATCTGACAGATCAAATACATAAACTGTCATGTTAGTGTATGTTTAAAATGAGATCTATCTAAGTGTGAGTAAAAAAAAAAGGAGATGAATGGCTAATTGCACAGAGAATAGCAAAGAAGCTCAAAACTGAAATTGGGGATCAAGGTTAAATAGAACTTCAACTGGTTACGTAGGTTTTTCTGTGTCCCTTGGTTCAAATAACGAATGCAACCAAAAGCCGAAGGAAGGGAGTCAAAAAAAATAATAACAACACTAAACATATTTCAAATGTGTAGCCAGCAAAAAATATATTAAATGTCTAAATAATTCCTGGATGAATAGTGCACAAGTAATGAAAAACAGTAGCAAGAGTGCAGATTTTTTTTGCTGTGGTTGGAGCTGCAGTGTTGTAATTAGTATGTGGGTCAACATCCTGATTACAGTCCAGCATCGCATTCCACTTCTGTTACTGTCAGCTGTGATTAGCATGTGGGTGAGCCTGCAGGGCGTGTGTGATTGTATCTGTGTGTGTCTGTGTGTGCACCTGCCTATCAGCCTCTGTGTGTAAATGTATGTGCATACTGACCTTTTATGTCTATATGATTGTCATTCTGTGACATGAAAATACACATCTGGAAACAACAAAATAAAATTGCGACTGTGAATAATAGAAAAATCTGCCACTGAAAGAGCTATGCTCAAAAATTCAACTCCAACTTCAAGTCTGTGCCCTCACTGCAGACCCCTCACACCCTGGACATAACCTTTTCTAACTTCTACACTGCAAAAAATCCAACTTGTATTTTTTGGCCTAAAACAGTAATTTAAGTAGGTAAAACTTGAAAATATAAATTATTGACATTTAAGGCAATAATGTTAGTTAGGACAACAAAGCAAGCCAGTTGTTTGCTCCAAAACAATTTGGTGAGTTGTTAATACTTTTATCTTTAAGTTGGGGATCAATACAAGGGACAACAGTTCTGCTAACTCTTATTTCTTTGTTGTGAAATGCGGGAAAGCCAACTTTCCGAGTTGGCACTTTTCAAGTCTCATTGTGGCTGTGCTGCCTCGAGCTGGAGTCCACACAGGTAAGTCTCAACCAACCTTTAATTAAATTAAGTTAAAATGATACTGGAATTGTTGAAGAGTGTTGTGCAGTATGTTGTAGATTAATGGAGAAGGCAACCTACACATTTTCAACATTTAAACACAAACAGCTTTTCAGTCATTAGCGTGTCTGGGCAGATACCGTTCAAACAGGACAGACATGTTATCTTCTGACTGGTTGGTATTGTGTCAATTCATGCTCGCTAACTTGTTACAGCTACAAAAGAAGCCATTAGGGTTTTAATGCTAACTCCAAATTGTGGTCGCAACATTAGCTGACATTTCATGTCATCTTTCAGAAGTATTGGCAGTGTTATTACACAGTGGTAATAACACTCATGCTCCGTCTCTGCTCCAGGACCGCAGCAGGTGAGCAGGTTGGTTTGACAGTCGGGACAGAGAGAGGGAGCGGAGCCGGCCACAGGTTGCGGCTGTGCAGTTAGTTTGCTGGCTGCCTCTCTACTCAGTTCTCTACCGTCTGCTGGTCTCAGTAAATGACTGTGTGTTGAGACAGTGGTGAGTTAATAAGTTAACGTTAAACTATAACATGATTATTATCTGTGCGGGTGGAGGAACTCAGATAACCAATGTGTGAGTGTGTGAAGGTAGGCTACAGTTATTTTGCTCTCAGTTTAAATAATCTCTAATGCATCAATCAGCCGTAATATCGGCCTATATTGTGCACATTTATGACGATATGTTCAATGATGAAAAGAGGCAACAATAACTTAATATGAACGCAGCTCAAACCAACCCGGTGCCTCAGCACGGTCCTTGTTTCTTGTGACACAGGCTGGATTATTGCTGCTGGTGAAAATCTCCCCAAGAATGTCCCGTAAAGTGGCACTTCCTGAAGTGCCTGAATCAGTTGAGCAGTTGCAAAACATTCTTCAGGAAAATCTTCAACTTCAAGGCAGCTTCACACTACAATATGAGGACCCAGACTTTAATAATGCACTCTGTAATTTGACTGACATCCATGAGTTGCCACCTGAGTGTGCTATCTTGCACATTCTTTGGGATGAGTCTGCACTTGTTCAGCAAGAGTCAGACTCTTTTGATTTAGGGTCTTCCCTGGACACAGCCAGTTTATCCAGCAGAGAGTCACTCCAGAGTCCCTCAGCTTTTATCAAGAACTATCTGCGAAGTGTCTCAGAGTGGCCTTCACCTTTTCCCATCCCATCCTTCTCCTATGATGTGGAGTTGAAGTTGCGCAAAGGCAATGAGACATATGAAAAGACCAAGAAAGGTATCAGCTTAACAAGAGACATGAAGATAGAAATTTTGGACAAGATTGCTTAGGCAGTTTTTGAAGTGAAAGCCTATCCTGATCAAGACCAGATTGAGTCAGTTGCTTCTGCTCTCATCGGTAGACACCCCTGCCTTCGAGAACCAGGCAGTGAAACAGGGTATGATGGATGGAAAATGAGCATAAAATACAAACTTGGCAATTACAGGTCCAAGCTGCGTCAGGCGGGCTGTATCGAGGTTAGCATTAACCAGAAAAAGAGGAGCTGTGAAGATGATGGTGCAAGTCCTTCTCTGAAGAGAGCAAAGCGAGGTGAGATTAACTATGTCCCTGACCATCCAGAAAACCATAATGATGACTCACTGGAGGATGAAAGACTGGCTCTGGTTGAGGAGTTTAAGAAAAAGAATAAGAATGTTGCACTCATCAGACAAAAGATGGAGCCGACTTTCTCCTTGAGGCGCAAGGAGATCGTGGAGCTGCAGCCTATGGTGTCAGAGGTTCTGGAACGGTGGCCTGCTCTGTTTTGCGAGGCAGAGGTAAGCAGGTGAACCAAGAATATATTATATTGTGTTTATGATTTAGTCTTTTTTAAAAGAGTAGAAGAGTTATGTGTGATTACAATGCCTATTTTAACATGAAGATGGTGTTGAAATTGTTTTGACTTTGTATTGAGGATTTAAATGTTCACATTTTTCAACAGATTAGGGAAGAGTTTTATCGCATCACAAACAAGAACCTAATGGACAACTTCAGAGCAGCCCTTCATCAGCACACCTCGAGGCTCCTGAGACTCTATCGGGCAAGGAGGACAGCTTTTTCATCTGAGATGGATCAGCTCAGCCTGGATCAAGAGGTGAATTCTAGATGTAATTTAATAACTCTGAACATTATGGATATAAAAAGGAATTTTGCCTCTTTTATGAAGCTGTAGTAATTTTGGTAGCAATTGTTACAATGTTAAGTGAGCCTTGTAGTGACAAACCCTCAGAATAAATGCATGGGTATCTAAGGGACTGACACAATAGCACAAGCAAACAAATGCAGGTAGTGGTTGATCAAAAGACATAAAATTACTGAGATATAGTGGCTTTTTCTTGTTAAATAAAGGGTATCTTAATTTTTTTTTTTAAAAGATCTTGCTCTGTAAGGATCCTTTTTCATAATGTTGTCAGACACTGATAATATTAGCCTGTCAGTGACACAAAAAGCACTTTCCGTGGACATACCTTGACAGTGAGCAATCATAGGGCCCAAGTTGAAAAATGCCAAATTACCCTTTAAAAGGAGTAAACCTTTGACGTGCAATCAACAGGAATTTTCTGGATATGGAAGCGGACAGCTGCCTGCATGTTTACTCTACTTTTATGTCAATTACATCTTGTAATGTTTCATGCAACTCTTTGTTTCAGACATCTGACATCACTGCACATCGACAGACTGCAGCATTGAAGGGCCTTCCCTTGTATCTCCATGACAGTCAGGAGAAGCTCTTCAGGAACTGTCTTGTGAGTGGTTATGAATAGAAATTGTAAATGTTATTATACTGTATTTATAGTACTGTATTTAACGTTGACTTCAACCATTACCTCTCTGTCCTCCTTGTTCCCTTCATCTTTCCCGATGTCCAGAGTGTCTTCAATAGTTGGTGTCCTGGCTGATGTAGCTTGATGTAGCCTAATTGATGTCAGTTGATGTGTGTATGGGGGTTAAATTTTTGGTTGTGGGGTATGGGATGGAAATGGTTAATGTCAAACTCATAATTAATTATATTTGGAAAAAAATGTTCATCCAATAATTTGGAATTATTATTATTATTATTATTATTATTATTATTATTATTATTATTGTTATTATTATGGAGTAATAGCTTATTCTGATTCACAGTATTTTAATGACTAATGTCTTGCAATTCCTGTGTTGGTCTTTTCCTGTCTGTCAACACAAGGACACTGACCCAGAAGAGGAGCAGACAAAGGGCCTCATTGTGGGTATCCTCACTGTATTGGAGGATAATAACAGCGCAGCTCCTCAAAGTGTCGTGAGTGTTGCTGTTGTTGTGGAAGAAGAGATTGTCCTTCAAGATCTCCCTGACCTGCCAACTGCTTTTGCTTACCTCTTTGGATTGATCTATGCTTTAAACCTTAAGTACCCAAAAGATCTCAGGTACACATTTGAAACTGTTCAGAAGGTTTTCATGGAACTTGGGTCAGACCTCTCTGCAAGGGTCAGATCCCTCAAAAACAAACTCCTTCAGTAAATCCATAAGTTAACTGATAATGTTGGATCTGGAATTGTTGACCTCTAAAAGTTCCCTTCTGTCCAGCCAACACCATGTTAATTTACTCCTTGCTGTTACTCACTCTCAACTCATATGTACCTCGATCTCCCACTCTCTTACATTTATGTAACACTTTATTGGGTTTTTCTTAAACATGTTACATGTTAAGATTCAGTGTTTGTAAATTGTCACATAGTATTGAGCAGCGGAAGTTATGGCGCTCAGTGACCTTGTTAACAGATTTATTAGATTCATAGTTGTGTATCATACTGATTCTGTATGGTCTTGTATACATGACTCATGTTTGATCTTTTATTCAGTCTCAAAGTTTACAAGTATACAATGTGTAGCACAAGTTGACTGCTAGGACTGGGACAATTGGGTCTCATTAGTTTGCAATTTTCTGGCCCTGTTGGAAGGGATTTGATGCTGGTACAGTTTAAATAAAACAAATGTTTTGAATGTATATGTTGCATCTGTAATTTATACATTTGATTAGAAGTTATTGGTTC
>SEMN01001121.1:0-2500 GCA_005408345.1 Macquaria australasica
CCCTCCTGGCATCTAAAACGATTCATGTATTTATGTTTAGGTAACTTTCACTAATTATAACTTGGCTAACTTTAAGTTTAGGGACAGATGGTGGTCTTAGGTTAGGGTTAGGGCATGTAAACAGTGATTTGGTTGGTCGGAATTGAATGTGTTGACTTTTTGAATATTTAACCATGACCACAATCCTTCTCTGTCCTTATGTTGTTTATAATGTGGGATGCAGCCTCCAGATGTTGCATCAAGTGAAAAAAGTTGTGCGCTTTCTACACAAGCCGTCTACCCCAACCTCCTCCTTATAAGCAGTATACTAATATCACACTTCCCAGACTGGAAATAAACATTGCCAGTAAATGTAATCCAGGTAGAAATTATGTTTCCTCCGAAACATATTTGTGAAAGCAATTAACTAGAATACAAATATATTTTGTAGGAGCCAGGGTTGAAGTAGAGTGCAGCTAAATCTCATTTAGACATACTCTGAATACAATACACATGTTAATGGCAGGTGTAAAGGGAGCCAGCATGTCTTTAATGACATTGGGTAAGTTGATGACATGGCTTGCACCAGTGCCACCAATGTCACATATAAATAATTATACAATAACTTTTAATTTCCCCAGACAGGTCATTTAATTTAATCTAGATGTATATCCATCACCCTTTTCCCCTTTTCCCCTTTTGACTCCTGTACCCAACATATTCATTACACTTTTCCTCCCTTGATCTCCTTTCTGTCTCCACTCTCTCATCTGTCTTTTTCCCTCCGTCTCAGCACAGCATCACTCCTGTTTTATTCTTTCAGCATCTCTCTCTATCTTTCTCTCTCCTGTACCCAAATTGTCTGGTTCTCTTGCGGATCTGCTCTGTCAGTCTTTGTCTCTCTCTCTTTCTCTCTCTCTCTCTCTCTCTCTCTCTCTCTCCCTCCCCTCCAGCTGTGCGATGGCAGGTACCTGTGATGTCATTTATCCTACTTACTGTGTTGCCATGGCGCCCCTGAAGCCAATGGCACCATGGGTAAACATATTTCCGCATGACTGGAGGATTCATCAATAAAAACACTGTTAATGGGAAAAATCACACACACACACACACACACACACGAATGTACACACACCTGTGCACAGACACACTTACTCCTATATACACTGAACAAATAAACTCAATGCATGCACATACGACAAGAATATTATCAAATCATATCTCCTGTTTCCAACAGAAATCATTTTGTTTAAAAAAATCTGAATAAAACGAGAAAGAATAAGGCAGGTGGCTGCACTAGAAAAAATAAAGTTGAACTTTATTATAGAAAATAAAGTGCTGAAATTCATGTGAAACAGGTTTAACCACTAATACCCAGACTACTAAATAAGAGTAAATGAACATTGCAATTGTTTCTGGAAACTCAAGTTGCTATTCAGTTTTTTAATGTCATTTTTCAGTGCTCACAAGTGAAATTTAATTTACCTCCACAGTATTGTGTCAGCAGAAATAGCAGATGGTTCCCAGAGACTGATATCTCAAAACCAAATCTGTCTGTGTGGGTAAATTCCAATGCCAAAATGTAAGTAGAAAAAAATGTGTTTTTATTAGATGAACTGACCATTTTACAATGATTCAAAGAGTGTTTTCTGATCTGATGCCCAATTTGTCAGTGCTTTCTAAAACTGTTACATATGACCCTCCATGACACAAAATTGTCCAATTTATATGTCTGTTTTCTGATTTACCAAGGTGTCATGCTTTAAGGCACAAAAACTACTTGGTTAAGGTTTGAAAATCATCATCATGTTGGCTAAAAGAAGAACTACTTGGTCAAAGTTAGGGAAATGGACAGCAGTCTCCCGTGTTAAAGGGAAATTTTGGGGTCGAAATGTATAAAAATACTTACCATTAGTTTTGGAATTGTAGATCACCTCCGTCAGCATCCACGAATGGCCTGCAGTGGCTGCAACGTAATCCTTGTGGGCAATTGCCCCCATAAAAAGTACGTCCACTAAAAGTGCTTGTTTTTGCCACTGACTGAGGATCCCTACAGAGACAGACCATATTACAGAGACAGACCATATTGTTAAAGAATAAGATCCTTTTTGTTTAACCATAAACAGAAAGTCTCACTCAAGGAAAAGTCTCTCTGAAATCTCACGAGAGGTTGAGTTGTTGCAGGAAGACGAAAGGATCTTACTTCCAAGTCTCTGAAACCAAACCATTGGCCTGTGTAAAGCAAAACCAAAAAGTTTTATTTATTCAATTTCTTTTCACAGTGTTGTTTCATAACTATTTTATAATCTTCTACTTAATAAGAGATAGAGACACTGGATCTATTTAAGTTGAAAATAAATGATAGCCACAGATTGAAAGTCAAACGATTACATTACTGGTAGCCTGAGGCTATCCAAATTGGATTTGATGTGAGAAATGATTAAATATGGTTACTTATTTGCAGGCCTATTTGACAGCTTACACTGACGCACTATGTCAGCAATGTATTTTAAGAGTATGT
>SEMN01001121.1:7500-102580 GCA_005408345.1 Macquaria australasica
AAAGAGAAAGAAGAGGTGAAAAAAGATGTGGTGAGAATAAAAAGGGTAAAGAGGTGAAGGGAAATGATTATTTGAGAGAGTGAGAAAGAGGAAGAGAAAGAGTGAAGGGAGGTTAACCATGCGTTTTCTTGCCAGAGGTACTGTAAACTGCTGCTCTTTGCACTAGTGGCCATTTGGAGACTGAGATGGTTTCGGGATGAATGGTTTACACTGAGATGTTACCATCACTGGTGCGAATTGAGAGCTGGTTTACTTGACCAGAGCTGACCAGGTCTGCATTATTGAAGAATCCTCTCATTGGAAATGATAGTCTGCTAATTGGATTTCTCCAGACCGCAGTATCCCCTACCAATTTAAAGCAATCTCTCTCTCGGTCTGTATGTGTCTCTCTCGGACGCTGTCTTGTCTCATTAGCCTCATTACTCAGGTTAATTTTTTCTTTTCTCTCTCAGTCTGTGCCTCTCTTTAATCTTGGAGCTGTGTTGGTGAGATGATGAGCGTTCATTTGTCTGGAGAGCCTCTCAGTTCCTTACTCACTCTCTGTTTCTTTGATATTTAAAAGTCTAGTGATCTAATCATCTTTATATCATGCAGGATTCCCTACAGAACTTGCTTCTCCAACTTCTTCTCTTACAGTCTCCCTCTGTCAATATGTCTCTGTAGATTACATCCAGCTGTCATTCATGTTGGTTTAAGTTGCAGTGACTTTTTAATGAGAGGTCTACAGTTGGGTGCTGCATATTCAGATCTCATACCTACAGTTCACCTTCTACAGAGGAGTAAGTCTCCTGCTGCTGTTAATAAGGAAAAATAATGCGTGTTAATATATGCATACGTATGTGCACACATACTTGTATGTAGGATGTAGTCATGTGCAAGGAATCCCTGCTGAGTGTGAGTACTTGTGCTGTGGTGTGCATAAAAGGCTGTAAACTATCATGGCATCTAGGACTAGATTGGAACCTTTTTATCCTATTTAGAGACATCAATGTCATCATCAAAAAACCCAACATCCTGCTGTTCCACCCAAGACTTCCTCTGCTTTCTGGCTAAAAGGCTTTGATTTTGAGTACTCTGCAAGAGTCTCTCCTCTGGGTGTGTTGTGAGACTTTTCATTTTAACAAATGCTTGTATCTTACAATCATCCACCTGTAATATAATCTTAAATCTTCAGCAGGGACACTAGACTTTGAAAAAATTGTTCAGTATGAGCTGAAATGAAAGCATCTAAATGTATGAGCTGAAATTGCATTGCAGTAACAGAGACACTAACCGTATGTTAAAATCTGAGATCCATAATGAGTTTTATAAATATATTATATATATATCGATCTATACGTTTCTTGGCTTGCACCTGTCTTATGACATTGTCAAAGTTGTCTAACTTCATCACTTCAGTAAATAATATATTCAAGATCACATTGCGTGGGCTAGTTGGCGAGTTGTTCATATTTTTACTGCCGACAACAACAAGGTGAAACAAAGAGTACAATGATGAATATGAAATGTGTCATTAGTGATAAACGTTTTGTGGGAGACGGGGTTTAACAATTTGACTCATGACGGGGCAGCAAGAGATTGCACAATGTCTTTTTAATCCAGTGTAAACATAACAATTCATTGCTCAATAGAAACACAGTTGCTCAAAGACAAAGAGAAAAAAACATGTTAAATTGAATTTATTTTTTATTTATTTTAAATCAATCTTGAATGTCAGTCTACCATTAAGCAGTATTTTTCTATATTCATAAAATGGTAAATTACTACATTTATATAGCTTTTATCTGAAGCGCTTTAAAGTTTTTGCCGTTCTTTCACCCATTCAGGCACACACACACACTGATGGCAGCGGGCAAATTAGGGGGTTCAGTGTTTTGCCCAGAGACACTTGCACAGGAGGAGGTGGGGATCAGTCCGCCAACCCTGTGATCAGTGGACGACCCGCTCTACCTCCTGAGCTACAGCCGCCGCATATTTGGCAAGATATGGATTCCATTTAAATACTGACTGAGAAGATAGGCAGGGACACGAGTAAATAAATACCATGTCATTTGTGTTGTTTCCATTTAACTAAAGTATATAATTAGGAAGAGATATCTGGAAAGTATCAAAGACAGACTGAAGATGGATGAGTACATATCTGGGTAGGAGTAGAACCAGGGGCATACAAAACTGTGTCATCAGTATAGATGGGCATTGAAATACTGATTAGGAAGAATGATGTTATACACAGTATATGTGCATATATTGCAAATAGTAGTGGACCAAGAGTAGACCCCTGTGGTTCCCAGAGAGCTTAGTACTTGCTCCCTACATATTTATTTATACACATCAGGGAGCTGTGCAGTCCAAAGAGTCCTGTTTTGCTGGCCTCCGAGCAGCAAAAGGAGCAAAATGCCTTGTTCATGCATTGTTCTGTTATTCCCCCCATGACAGAGACAGACTCCTCTCTGTTTCTGTGTGTCTTTGCATTGTAATAGGTCGCCATCAATGAGAAAAGGAGCCATCTTACATCCCATCTTATTTTTCAACAGCACGCAACAAGGGGCAGTGTTATGAAAGGCTTTTTCAAAGGGCAAAAGTTCCCTTTATTGAAAACCATTTGTTCTCTGAAATGTATTCACAAAGCCTGCCACAGTCTCTCCTGTGTGCTATGAGCCATGCATTCTAATAGATGGTCATAAATGAGAGGATTAATAATTGACATCCTGCATGAAGAAGCTCTAATGAGTGTTGGTCTGAGCCAGAAGCCCTCGGGGGAAAATAAACAATCTATTTATTAAATAAAACGGAACATGATGAAGGTTATTGTGCTTGGTCACACATCTGAAATAGGTTAACTTTTTTAATTTTAAAAGCAGATCATGCATGGCATAACAGCTTGAACAGCACACAAGTGATCTATCTACAAATGCAATTTACTGTTAAGTTAATAATCTTCTGTCTATCTATTACATAGATATATGGACCTATCCATATAGGAACAGTTATCTGTATACAGTTGAGACTGTGATTCACATTTGAATTTCAGTATCAAGGCTGTTTTCAAGTTAACACTGCTACAGTATGTGTGTGTTTCAGATGCCTGAGGTAGAAACGATATGACTGGGTGTGTTATTGATCACAGACAGGTAATCACCAGCTCTGATCCTTAATTACACCTATAGATTAGCTGAGGACACAGTAGCAGCTGCGTCTGTGCACCCTCCACTCTAACTGACAAGGTCACTGCAATGACAGTCACACTATAATGTAGTTGCCTTGCAGAAGTGACACAGTCAATACAGTGTAATGTCAAGTACAAAGCAACTGACAGAAGCCACATTTCCACAGCAGTTCAGATTAATAACTGGATAATTCCCAGTTATAATTCACTGCACAGACTGAGAGTTTGACTGATTAGTAACCCACTTACCCATTATGTATAAATAATATATATAGCAGATAGCTCTTTAGCTAATCACAGACATGAAATTGTACTTCTGGTCTACTAGCCTTCTTTCCAGAATCAATTTTTGAAGGAAAGGGTTCCTTTTATTGTTCTATTTATAAAGGAGGAACATAATACTGGGATATTGTGCCACTTTTATAATATGAATATCTGTATATCTATTTCTGGATTCGCTGGTAAAATTTCACAGTTGATTTGTGAGAATTCAAAAACTAGATCATTGATCATATTAACATACTGGAGCTCCAAACATCTGGGGTTCTTGCTTGATAGATGTTCAACCTTCTCCACTTCTCTACTTCATTTGCTTGCAATTATGTTTTTAGTATATACTCACCTTAAATGGGTGTTTTTTTTTTTTTTTGCTTAAAGCCATGATAACATATAATTTATGTGCTGAGTTAGCAAAAACTGGAGAGAGCTGCAGAGTCATTTTGACGTTAATATCAACAATACAGTTTAATGTCAAATAATGTGAAAGAATGTTCCTTTGCCATTAGTGTAGGTATGTGAAGGATATATGGTTAAAGTTGAAAAAAGAAAAAAAAAGATATAGCAGATGATTATGGACTGATGGAAGTATCACACATACACAATGTTTCTTACTGCTGTAAAAAGCAGTTCAAAATAGTGCATGTTTGTCAAGCAAAGGACAAGGTGGACACAGTCCACCGAAATGAAGACATGTCAGAATTGTCCGTTAAAGTCACAGTGAAAGTGTCAACTGCTTCATCACAATCTGCTACCCTGCAAAATATTCCTCGACTTCTCCATTTCTCAATCATGTCAAAAAGTCATGACAAGGCCAAACTCCCCAATAGAGAAGGTATAATGTTGCAGCAGATGTCTAGTGCTATTCAGGCAGGTAAATCTAGGCCAGCTGCACATTGTGATGGCACATTTGGGTACAGGTAACAGTGGAATCACAGTTAATTAAAAAACTATAATGAAGACAGGAGTGAAGAGATAAGAAGGGCCGGGAGTGTGACCTGCCTTTTGTAACGCCATTCGCTCATACTTGCCCCCATTTATGTACAGTATATTCCTCCCCTACCTTTCCCTCCAGTTGCCCAACACACCCACATAGAAACTACCTCAGCACCAACAGCCTTCTCAGAGGAATACTCTGAGAGATACAGATACTCTGAGAGAACATAAGAAGTGACTCAACTACAATTAAGGAGTGGTTATAATCAGTTGGGGACGATAGTCTTAGGACACTCTCTCAGTAGGATATGGTGCAGGGCTTCAAATCCTATCTCACTTACCTCCTACTCCAACACTGCATTGAAAATGTAAGCACAAACACAAGTTTATTACAAAAAATAGATTAAGATTTGAATCTGAATCTATTTGGGGAAAAAAAAGTGTGTGTGTGTGATCTGATTAGTGAGGGAGAAGAATCTCTTCTCTTCTGTTCTTATCTGTCATTATGAGTAGAGTCTCACATTTTTAACTCATGATTTTAGACGTCCTCTTGTGAGTGCCAGACGTAATCAGTTTATAAACCCAGACAGGCCTGAAGGAAGCCAATACATGTGTGTGGGAGCTTGTTTATGTCTCCATCTTGTGTTAGCATGAATGTGTATTTTCAATACTGTGACTGGGCATTAGATATTAGAGCCCTGCTTTGGACTGAATCCTTCCATGCTGGAATGCACAGCCTGCTCGCATTCAAGAAAAATAACAATAAAACACTGGATTGAAACAATGTTCTGCAGAAAAATCATATCATAAAATCATATCCTCTGATGAGTTCTATTTGGTGTTTTCATGGAAGCCATCTGCGAATTCTATTAACAGGATTACAGGAGTTTTACAATCATAACTGATTTTGAAATCGGGTTGCATCGTGTACATAAGGAGAAACTGGTGTTCTTCTCTCTAATCTCAAACATATACACACTACAAGATTTGAAAATAATGACACATCACACACTAAAGGATATTATTAAGATTATCCTGCCAGAGGGAGCAATGCACCACCTCACGTGATCTCATGGGGAAGCAGATGTAAACAAAATGGAGACTGATGTGGTGCAACAACTTAATCCTTTGCTGTGAGAAAAAAAACAAAAGCAGAAGGCTAAACAAGTCTGGATGAAAAAATGGTTGTGGAGACGCGGTGAACACGGGTTGTCTATTTTTCAGCGAGAGCTGGAGGGGAGATTTTTAGTTTTAATGTCAACAGTAGTATGCTAGCTAACGTTAGTCTCAATGGCTAGGATGTTAACCATTGCATAGCCACACCGTCAGCTGCTCCAGGGCTAACGTTAGCCTGTAACACTAACGTTTAGCTAGCCATTTTAAAAGTCCTGTCATTCACTTCTGTCTCCTTTTATATGGAGGACTGAAACTGCCAAAATCAAAAATAAATGAATAAATGACTCAATAAATAAATTAAAATGCCATTAAATGCACCAAAAAATATTCTAAATTAATGTAGGCATTAATTAATTGATAAAATGTGACATGTTTATCTCTGTTTTAATTTGCTTCTGTATTTATTTACCTATTTAAATTTCCATTTTATTTTTTTATTTTTTTTCATTTTTAAATTAATTTATTTTTGATTTTAGCCGTTTCAGTCTTCCATACTTGTAGACTTGTCTCTCTCATTGATTATTGTGGTCCCGCTCAGTAAGTACTGATGTAATCATCCAGATTTTAACTCCTAAATCATATTTATATATAATATAAAACATATTATATATGAAATTATCGGGGCAACCCCAATGAGTCTGCAAGCAGTTTGGGAGGTTTAAGACTCGATGTGTAAACCCCTTACATTACCACATAATCTAGGCCAAACATCAGTACCCACCAAGGTCCCAGATCAGATATCTCCTCCGACTGTCGGGAGGGATGAATCGCAGATAAATCGGCCCAAAACTAATGTGGTCCGGCTTTAGAGGAACATCTGCCATGCAAAGTTGCAAATGGTCTCAAATAGCTGTGAAATTGCATAAAAGCAACAAGTGTTGTTGTTCCACTGACAATTCTGTGCTGCTTTGTTTTCCATCTTTTGCAGTTTTCACTTGCTCTCCCTCTTTCTCTGTGGCTTGGTTTAATAACTTTGCATTGTGACGACTGTGATTTCCCCAAACACACTCCCTCTCTCCGCTTCTCTGTGTGACAACATTGCGGTGTGACAGTTTCTTGTTCTGATGTCTGTATTTCCCCTCAGCTTTCACTCTCGGCTTGTAAGAGCTTAACCAGCGGCTCCCTGTGAGCCCAAGCGTAATTACAACAGCAACAACATCAACTCAGCTATTTTGTCTGACAACAAAACTGCTTTGCAGACAAAGACATACTGGCTTTATTCAATTGAGTGCTCATGGAGTGTCTTTCAGTGTGTGTGTGTGTGTGAAGGCTTGTATGTGTGATATCTTCATTGTTCTTTGTGTGTCATTCATCAGTTAGACATATGTATGGGTTTGTGTTTTTCCGCTATTTCTAGTGTATTACATTCAACCCTTCATTTATTTGAGACGCATGTTATTATTTATACATGTCTGTGTGCAATTTAAAGTCATTACCATATCCACATGTGTAGAGAGTATAATAGTCTTTGATGTACAAACATTCAAGCAGCTATTGTTACTGTGTAGATTTATTTTACTAGTATCCATGTTGTAATTATAGTATATAAATACAAACTAAGTAACTTGATTTACCACATGATGGTTTGAATCATTATATTAACTGAGTGGAGGGTAGTAGGAGATGCAAGATCCACCTTTAGAGTAAAAAGAGGAGATTAAGCCTCAAATTAGTAAGCAGTTTATTTGCACGAATAACAAAATGATAAAACACATAATACACAAGTGAAGAATCCTTCATTTGTCAGTGACACCTTCTTCATTCTCGATTGTGTTGAATTTAGAGCTGAAGTCCATAGATTTAGGATCCTGGTGTAGCAGCCAGCAGCACTCCAGTGTTACAAAAGTAATAAACAAACTTTTATTTGTTTTATTCTAAATTATTCTGACAGTGTGGGAGACAATTAACGCAAGATGGTGGCTGTATTTAAAGAGTAACTTAACACCAGGCTGAAGAGCAGTGTTTTGCTGCCCTTGCTGAAAATGTCAAGCCGTTTTGGCCTCTGACCACACCCAGCATCACTTCTGGTTACAGTTGGGTGTGGTCATACACACCTGTAACCACACCCAACAGTGACGTCACAGGGCCCTCTTTAAGCAGCCAAAGATCCAGGTTACAGGAAGGCAACCTTAAGCACATCTACACAACCGTTGCTAAATGTAATCACCCTAGTGGTACTAAGAGGCTGTCAACAAGCAATAAACACAAATAAAAAGCTTCAAAATGTCTTTTCAAAAACATACAGTATAGTGTCATCACAGATGCTAAGTTGAGGGTTTTCAACAGTCTAGGGTCTTACCAAAAAACCTGTGGAAATGAAAACATGCTGAGTGTTTCTTTCTCTTCTTGGAAGGTCTTACAGACTACAGAATTTCAGCGACCAAAAAAAGGTAATCTGTGTCGATGTATGAAATCAATTCCTCAAGACAGAAAAGTCTAAGTTACTGTGGATGTTGTAAAGGAGCAAAACAAATGTGAG
Organism: Macquaria australasica; assembly: GCA_005408345.1. NCBI lineage: Eukaryota > Metazoa > Chordata > Actinopteri > Centrarchiformes > Percichthyidae > Macquaria > Macquaria australasica. The sequence continues at coordinate 15,534 of SEMN01001121.1, forward strand.
TACGTATATCTGAATCAACCCAGACCAGGGATGCTATGGGGTGATCAACATAGAAACATTTCTTTCCTAAGACAGACATTTGCCATATTCATTAGGACAACTAGAAGTGACTGACAGTCACGTCTGAAAGCCAAAGTCATCATTGCTACCTTTCTGTAAACCTACATAACAACTTTAGTCAGATAACAGTAATTGTAGAGGATGTAATCGATGTTCCTGACGCGAGTAATCAGCATCAAAACAACATTTCCTTAAATGATCTCTCTGTCTTTCAATGCAGTTGTTTAAATTATTTACTCACCTCATGTTTTACTTCTATTACGGGGGTGAGAGCTGATGGGAGATTATTTACTGAATATTTATATCTCCAGTATAACATTTTAAGAAAGATGGAATCGAAGAGGATGAATGCATAATGGATACTGCTGCAGGGGGTGCAACTGTAGAGTTTAAACTTAAATTTACACTAAAAGTGAGGCTAACATTACCTCTCAGCAGTCACTATGTTTGATTCAAAACTTATAAAAGGTAAAAGAGCGTGAGGATTCTTCAACTGTTGCCTGATGTTATATGTATGCAAGCAACAGACCTTAATAGCCCTGTGATTGACAACTTAGCTGAGAGTAAAGAAGTTAGTATGCTGTGCCGGTGCCTGAATGAATTAGACTCATCTATTAGTGATTGTATGGGTTTCATGAATGTAGTCTGCAGAGAAGGAATGTGCTGAGAAAGAAAGGAAAGAAGTGCAGAAGAGAAGAGAACATAAAAAGAAGCAGGAAGGGCAAACAAGGAAACAAGATTAAAAGAAAGAGAAGGACAAGAAAGACAAAAAAGTGAGCTGGAATGAACAAGATGAAGTGACGAGGGAAGAAATAAACTCTTACAGAGAGAGGGAACCATCAAATTTCCCCAGAAGGCCCTCTGAGTAAGAAGATTTCATTAGTAATTGATCCAAGTGTGCTGAAGCATGCATGATAAAATGCTCGACAGATGACTACATTAGTTTGCATTGCAGACATTTTGGGACTTCGATGGTTCCAGACAGAGAAATAATTTAAAAGATGCATGCTCCCAGACATTGCTATTGAGTTTGATTTTATCTTTCAACTTTTAAGACAAACGACTCACATAGTACATACAAAACAACAACAAAAAAAAGAGAGACAAAACAAAGTCAAAAGCTGGGGTGTAATTACTGGATTGATATAAAACCTGTCTATTTGGAATGTAAAATAAATGAATAAATATAAGCTGTTTGCCCATCAGTGCCAAGCTGCCAGTAAGATCTTAACAAGGATTCATCAATCCGACACCTGTGAAGTTTGAGGATGATTTAGGATCTGCTTTTTCGCAAACTATTTACACTCCTTTCCAACCATCTGGTGAGTGATGTTTCATGAAAATAGAGGAGAAATGCACCGCTACTGATGGAAAATGGGCTGGTATTTAATGGTTGGTTTGAGTGAGACTGTGATTTACAAATCTCATTTACATCAGGTTTGTTCTTGCTGACAATCAGAGGACAGATCCCAGGCCGACGCTAGGTTGGGAATGATGGTCAGCGGTTTCGGTTAAGACTACACACAGGTGCAGACTAGATTCTATAATACATGTTACTGCTTTTTACTTGAAGGCCCTACACAACCATAGTAAACCTATTTTATCTGATTAGAGCACTTCTCAGAACTGTGTGGGTGTATACAGACAGTTCTTGATTGGCATCTCTCCCACTCTTCTATATGTCTTATTATTAGTTCATGAAGTTTGTTGAACTCAGAATAACCAAAAGAAAACACCTGAACACCTGAAGGACTGAAACCCCAAAACCATCAATAAAATCCATCAATATGTATGTTGTGAAGTGACTTGAAAAGGGATTTCCAGTTCTTCTACTGTTCTCCAAGCAGGAGTCTTAGGGCAGACTGACCCACACACAAAAGAAAAGACACAACCTGTCACAGTTCAGGTACACATGAAGAGGACCCAAATGCAAGCACAGGCAGAGCAGACCAGGAGCCGGTTTCACAAAGACATTTTAGTCTTGTTTGTAATGTTATGCCAATGTTAATTTTGCACGTAGATTTGTCTAATGCAAGTTAGACAGTTTCACAAAAATAAAGACTGCAATGAAAGTGAAGTCTATCTGAACATCTATCTGAAGTCTGATTGTTAGTTTGATCTAAACCATAGTGAAAGTTTATCTTTGTGAAACTGGCCCAAGGTTTATTTAAAGGGACTTTACTAGAGACTAAAGTCAAAAGCAGGCTTACAATCTGCCACAAGAATTGAGTCTGAGCAGGCGAACATGAAAAACAGTTCATGGCAGAAAGGAAGGTCAGAGACAGGCAGCAGGTCTAAACACTGATGGCAGATTACAGGCAGCTTAACAGGAACAGGGAACAGGCAGACAGGAACAGCTGGGAATGCAATGGCAGCAAATGGAAGGACTGGGGGACAGGTGTGCAGGGAGCAGTCAGGAGACTGGCAAGGGTGGGAAACTTGTTGAGGGCAATTGTTAAAGAGGTGGGAAATAAGAGGGTCCACAAGAAATCCTTTCTCAATCTGCATTTTTGCCTGTAATTGTGGTCTTGTAGACTTGATGTGGAAAAAAATCAGCCTTAATTTACCAAGTATAATTCAAATTAACGGACGTGTCCGTGGTCCATGCAAATTTTGGGGGATGCTGTGAGAGATGACTGTGAACTAATCAGTAGAGACGTCAGAGGACAGCCAAACCCAAATCTCTTCAATTTTTTGTCCTGCAACTGTTAATGTGTCATCAAATATAGGTTTGAGATTTCCTTAGGAGAGATATTACCCATTTAGATTTTGAACATGTGGTAGATTTATCAAAATAATGTATAGCTGAAATTCGCTGTGACATTTTCGGAGATGTGAGGGCCCTCTAGCAAGAGAAGACTAACCAGTGTAGTGTATGATATAATAATTAGTTTTTATTGTATATATACATTGCAGTGAGGATAACAGGTGTACAGATGTCTTAAAGTGTAATCACTTTAGATTGTCCCAAATGCAAATTGGTTATACTGTGTCCTCCTGTTCTTGGGAGTTTGTACTCTTGTCGCACTCCATGGTTTAACTTGCCAAGTTCAAACTCCCAAGATCTCAGTGTAAACACAAAGGTCCAGTAATGTGACAGTGGAAGTTATTTTACAGTTACTATTTACAAGCAAACTTGTTTTTAACTGGAGGTTGTCTTAATTACAATTTTGGAGCCTGATTTGAAGAGAGGGTTTAGATACATCTTAGACCTACAAAACCTTTAACAAAGGTCTTACTTCCTGTTCAGGTGGACCTGACCAGCACTAGAAACCTGTGTTTGTAGCTGTGCAGCTTCTGTCAATGTGTGAAATAATGACGAAATTGCATAAAATGATCATGTTTTCCACAAACTTTCCCCAGCACAATGGCGGAAAAGGTCTTGCTCAGGGTCTCAAGCAGTGCAGTGGCTTTTTCTGAAAGCCAACTAGAATTAAAATCCACTGTTTGAAAATTCAACACGTAGCTCCATAAAAAGGCTTGGAGTTGTCAGTTGCTCTTGGTGTGAAGAGAACAACCTGGTAATGAACTGTCAATTAGCCCAGCTAACAAAGCTAACAAGATGAGACGCAGAGACGCAGAGACGCAGGCAGTGTGTGTGTCAGCGAGGGACAGGAATTGTGTGTTTGATGTTTTGTCTTCGTGTGTGTAGGTGTATATCAATGTGTGTTTTGAATGTTCATGGTCAGGTGCGCACGTGTGTGTCTTTGCGTGTGCTGACAGGCTGAGAAGCTAACAAGCGGAGACACAGTAAACGTCAGTTGACTTGATTTAACAGTAGAGACATATAATGTGTGTGTGTGTGTGTGTGTGTTTGTGTGTCAGTATGAGGAGAAGGAAAAAGAGACAGAGTTAACTTGGCTAATGAAGCTAACAAGACACGACCTCTGTGTGTGTGTGACCGGGAGAGGAGAGAGAGATTATGTGCATCTACAGTATGTGTTGTAAGCTGCAATTGGATTTATGCAGAGGGTGTGTGTGTGTGTGTGTGTGTGTGTGTATGTGTGTTAACCTGGCTAAGCAGTAAAGACACATACGTCAGGTTGCAGAACCCTCTAATCAGCAGTGTCACCTTACATTTCTATACATCTAACCTCTGTCTATGTCTCGATCTGCTGTCTATCTGTTTTCTGTCTGTCTCACTCTGTCTTCTTTCTCTCTCTTAAAGGGGAATCCTCATATTTGTCAGTGTGAGTCTAAAAACTTTAGTGTCCAATATGAGATTTTGGAAACATGGACTTTGGCAAGGCCAACGGAAGTCAGAGCAAAAAGCGTGAACCTCTTAGGCCTAAGATATCATCTCAAAGACTTGCCTCTGAGTCCAACCAAGGTACACACAGAAAGTAGTCCCATGTTGTAGAGAAATGAATAGCATAGCAGATCCACTTCCAGGTCTGCTTGCCCGCTGACTTGCATGTCGTATTCGTGTGCAAGTGCTGATTTGCTTTTTCATTAGTGTGAGGCTCTGGCTTGCTTGCATGCTTGTATAGAGGTACGAAATTTAACATGACACAAAAATTGCTAAAAATAAAATGATAAGTTACACACTGTGTGGTTTTCATTGACTGCCACTGCATTGTAAAAGAAAAAAAATCCAGTTGGTGTTAATTTTGTAGGATGTAAAGTATATCTTATTGCTATTTTTAGCAAACATTTTGAGCAAACATGAATTTGATGTCTACCTACACCAGGTCAGATCAAAAACACCCAAATACTTCTATGTGGAATCAAAATGGTTTGAACTGGTCGTGAATTAAATTTCAGAGGCAGCATGATTACTTACAAAGTCAACAGACAGATGCAAGCTGGCATGAACAGAGGCTATTTTTCTCTAGATGGCAAGAATTGAGGTGAAGACTCTGCAGGAGTGCAAAAAAATCCACGTTTATCCTAAGGCTGTATTATTCTTCATAGACATATGGCAAACTGGAGAAAAATGACAGAAACAACTTAAGCTACTGGTGGCTACAGCTAACACCTGTACAGTTGGTACATTAGATGTTTGGAGCACTAAAAGATGGCTGCAAAACACAAATTAACACAGTGAAATCCTGTGAATAATTCAAGGTAAAACTTTCATACTCCTGGAGTTCAAAGACCTGCCTCGGGAGCTTGGTTATGCAGTTCACCACAGGGCTTCCAATGTACAGGATTGTTTACCAGACTCAAAAACAAGTGTTGAGGATGATTTCTGTTGAACTTTTTAGAAAGGCTGTAGGAGACTTGTGCTCCTTGCCTGGATTGACAGCATCCCTGCTGGAGACTGCGTTTCCCAAATCTCTACAATGAAGAAGGCAAAGAAAGTGTTATCATGACCAATAGCCATCATGGACAAAAATATAAGAATAAGATACAGTTTTATAAATCTGAATCATGTTTATGTCCATCTTTCTCAATCTATTTCTCTCTCTTTTTGTCTTTCTTCTTAACTTCACCTTCTGCTTCTTAAATTTACCTTTTGCTTTTGTCAGCTTCTGTTTTTTGTCTCTCTTCCATACCTTGTCTTTTCACACCACTCATTCATCTCTCGTTTGTGTGCGTGTGTGTGTCTTTATGTGTGCCAGATAACCTGTCTGAGGTGCTATTGAGGTTAATGAGGGGAGACAGCATCAAGCTCCAGATCCCTTTAATAAACCTCGCCAGCTCCACCCGCCTGGTGCATGCCAATGAGTTACCCAAATGTATCGCTGCGCCTGTGTGAGTGGAGAAAGAAAATAAAGTCTGTGTGAAGGGAAATGAGGCTTGGGTCTTTAAAAAAGAACTATGAATGACTTGAAAAATGCCCTTTGATGAGTTTCAGAGTTTGCAGACAGGCAGGTCAGTTTGTTATCAGGGACAGACGATGAAGCCGACGGCTCACAGTCGGGGACAGAATTAATTCAAATGGAGCTCAGCAATTTTGAAGCTGAGCCTTTTGGGATGAGACTAGTTTAGAATGGATCAAATTAGATAAAACTTCAATAATCTCTATGGGGAAATAGATAGATAAGAACATTTAATACAATGCAATTTGTTATAATAAACTGACATTGTTAAAAAGTCAACAAAGACATATAGCACCCCCCTTCAACCTTCGGTCTAGTAGAAAAGGCAATATAATTATATTTCAATCAGTTGAGACTTCAGTATGAGTGAACAAATATTTATTGACATGCATAACAAAGATGAGAAAGGTTAAGAGTCCCATCGTGACATTATCATATTTTAAGGGAGGTAGAGAAGCCGTGAGCAGTATAGGATACCCCCTGATGGAGTAGGGGTAGGTTATGGATGGGCCACTAGGTTGATTTGGACAAGATTTAAGAGCCCTCCAAATGAAAAATGAGTGAATCCACTAATTAGTTTTTCATAACACTGTCAGACCATCAGTGCCTCAGCAGTTCTCCAACAGGCCCACATGGCCATTCAGGACAGTGGGACACCAGAGAGGAAGTGAAGTGGATCCTGATTTATTTTCCTATTATACAACAATCCCTCCAAATTAAACGAAAAAAAAAAAGTTTGTAATTGCCCTACTGTGTAAGCATTTTCTGATCTCTATCAGCAGAAGAACAAAATTTTCTTGCTTGGTTTGGTTTGGGCACATAAACCGTGTGGTTAGGGTTAGGGAAACATTGTGGTTTGGGTTAAAATAACTAACTTATTAAGTTTAGAGAACACTGATTGTAATGGTTAAAATAATAACTGTTTGGTTAAGATCGGGGAGTGATCGTGGTCATGGTTAAAAGAAACGTGGACTGTTACAAGAACATGGAAACCAAACAGGAACTGTGTCAATGTTTTGTTGACCCATCCGTCCATCCCAACCTCCTTCCTCTGCAAACGCTGTGGCTCCTTAACAACATCACACTATTTCCTCCTTTGCTCCAGATGGACAAGACTTATAATTCCTATGGCAGCCAGAGGGCTTTGTTACTGGTTGGGCATTTGCTGAAACGACTGATGCTGTCATGGGTGGACAGTCTCTTATTAAGATATGTACTATAGCACTATAATGTTGTATAACAATAACATTTGACTGATATAAGTTAAGATACATATCACGTACGGGAATATCGCAAAAAAAATACAGTATTATATTACTGTAAAACAAATCCCAACATCTGATGACATCCCAATGCCCATTAAATATTCAGTATGTTCATATGACACTAACGCTAACATTAATGGGACACTCATCGATTTTATTCATGAAGATTAGTTTACTCATCATTACGAGTAGTACTAAGACTGTGAAAACATTTGTAATAAATATTTTGTGGCTGTGAAGGTAGTTTTATCTTTAACCTGGGCTTTTCTCACTTCAGATTTTTAACCAATAGCCTTTGTTACAAATAATGTAGGTGTTTGCCCGGCACAGAGGGTCTCATGAAATATGCTATTGAGTTGCTTTTTGGGAAGTGTAGGATCTAGGAATTTGGGAGCTTGACCAATACTAGGGGCTAAAATTCAACTAAATCTAAACTGCAAACTGAATTGCTTGAGAATCCCCCACTGTTGGACATCTAAAGAATATTCAAAATCCTTAGTCAGGCATCTGTAACAACTGAGTTTATCATTATGATATAACAATTTAATAACATACTAGTAATACTTCAATGCATCTATTAAGTCAATACAACATTGGTGATCCAGAACCAAGTGTTTCTCTGTGTTGTGGGAAATCTTTTCAAAAGATGGATGAAAAACACTACATTTCTACATTACATGTATAAGTGCTCCTGTCTCTATATACAGTATGTTTCCAGCATAAGTTTTCAGGCACTGAGCCTGTGCTTTGCAGCCTTGTGGGTGTCTGGTAAAACAGATAGCTTGAATAACTTGACCCCCTGAGGAGGAATCGTCTAGCATCTTATGTGCTGTGCTTCCACATTTCACGTTTCAATCTGCTTGCCCTGGACACAGACACGAGTCAGCGTTTGTCTTCCTGTTTTCAAGCTGCAGATGGTTCTTCATCTTCAACTGCTGCACTCCTCCTCACTGCCCTCAGTGACACCTCCCACCACAGAGGTGTAATCACAGAACTTCATGTGGTGATTTGATCCAGAGCTGAGTCTGAAATGTGATGTATGGAGTGAAAAAGAAAAGGTGACAGTGTTATATGCAGAACTGTGCACACTACAGTGTTCAGAATGTAAAATAATGAACTCTCCCACTTCCCAACTGTCTCTGCCAGTCTGTGCAAGGCAACCATTCAAAGCAATGTGAGCTGACAGTGACAAGAGAGAATCATCCGTCCGTGTGTGTGTGTGTGTGTGTGTGTGTGTGTGTGTTCCATTTGCTGTTAGATTACGAGCTGCGTTACAAAACACAACTGTCCTCTATGGACAGAAAAAGAAACAGAGATGTGGTGGTTTTAACAGATTACTGCAGTCAGTGTACTCCCACTCAGACAAAGTGACTGAGGCACTGAGTACACTGCAATACTAGCACGCACACACACACACACACACATACACACACACCTCTACTCTGTACATGTTCCCCAATGAAATGTCTTCCTTGTACTTGAAGAAAAAACTTTAGAGTAGCTCATATTTCTTTCTAGCTTGTATTCATATGAGTATAGATCTCTGCAGAGTCATACATCTAAATATAAGACTGCAGCAAGAAAAAAGAGAGATAGAAAATAATACAAATAAGGAGGAAGTGGGGGAGAGAGGGGGGAGGGAGGAAATTGTGATTGCATTCATTTTGTAGTCAGATGTTTTGTTCTGTGTCTCTAAAAAGGGGGAAGGAACCATCTCCATTTAAATTGCTTTCTGTGGCAACAGAGTGGACACACACACACACACACACACAAATGAACCATCAAGCATACACACAAAGACATACACACGAAAGTGTGTGCAAGCATAAAATCTATTTCTTGACTCCTTTCATCAACACAAACACACTCACACACCCACCGTTCTGCCAATACATTATGCATGTTCATATGTGTGTGTGTGTGTGTGTGTGTGTGTGTGTGTGCATATATGCAGCGCCTGTATGAGAAACCAAAACATCTGCTGTGTTTTGAAGAAATAATTTACTTTGGGAACATTTTAACATGTTAACTTATTTCCATAAACAATATCTACAGCAATTTTAGTTTCCTCATTCACCATGTTCAGTTGTTCCTCCATGTGTTCGTCCTGTTCCTTTAAGCAGCAGCGTCTGTGTTCACAACAGTGTGGTAAATTCATTTCTTGGATGTTTCTTTCACATTACTGCCCCCTGCCCCCCCATTTCGGTGTGTCTATTTGCACCCAGGTGAGAATAGTCACATGGCAGCTATTCAGCTATTTGCACCCAGCTTGAGCATCATCTGCGGGTGGTTATTGACAGCCACAGGTGTTCAGCATTGGCTGCGGGTGTTGAGCGTCAGCCGTGGTTGTCTATATCCTAAACCTAAGGCTTTCTAACCTGTGGTTATTGTTGTAAAACGGTTGGAGTTTGGTTAGGTTTAGACAGATCTCAAGGCTAACTTCTCCCATGTGCAGCGCCAACAGAGGGTTGTTATCGATGGCAACAGGGGTTTATAGCAGGCCACAGATTGTCTATTGTCGGCCGCGGGTGTTTTTTTGACGACAGGCCTATTCAACCCCGGGTGCAAATAGCATTGCTGGCTACGGACACCTGCATGGGTGCTTGTCTCTACCATGCCATATACACCCGGGTGTAAATAGCCACATTGGCTATTCCACCCTGGGTCAAAATAGCATTGCTGGCTAATGACACCGGGTTGCCAAAAGCATATGCCTAAAATGAATTCTGAATGTGACCATCTTTTTTGCCATTGGTCTGAGGTCAGTATTGCATACATTGGCATGGAAAGAGTATTTGTCACATTCAACTAATTCAGTGAGAATTTGGTCCAGTGTTGTTTGATGATTTGAAGCACAGTAGCAGCGTTCTTTGATGTTTTGTTGTAAGGTTATGGCTGTCTTTTGCAGTCAGTGGAGATGGAGGTCTGGTCATGCCTGATCAAGCAACTCACTAAACTGCCTGCATATTTCATCTTTGGACTGCAGATAAATGTTACCACGCAGGTGAATTGTAAGCTGATAGGGTTAGGGTTAGCATGAAAGCATGAAAAGCAAAGCAGTTGCCAAAAAAATGAGTTATTAATTGCATTTCAAGGTCAACCATTGTGACAACATTAATGTGATTGGAGAGGGTTTCACTGCAGAAACAGAAACCCAACAGGACAGGTAGAATGTTACACCCAATGTATACACACTTAAGTAAGAATCCCTAATAAAATACCAGGAAAAAATACCTGTTCTGTCTGATTGAGTGTTGCGGTCACATACACATTTTCTTTGGTCACATGTGAGTGAAAAAAAAGGGGGAACAACATTTTGTAACTTAGGCTTGTAATTTGACTTGCACTTTTTTGCTCCATAAACATCCTCATATAAGGCTGCAGTCTGCAGATGTCAACTGTTCAGTTCAGACCTGTGATGTCATCTTTCACAGAGATGGAGTGGAGTCAATCACAAACTGAATGCTCAGCTTAACTGTCAGTCGCAGCTGTTTCATATTGGCAGAGTCACCAGAACCAAGTTGTTCTTGCCTCATTCTCTTAGTGGCACGTCAACACAGAAAATGACAGTCGAACAGTAATAGTCGGTGTCGACATTCAAGAACGTCATAATAAACTGAGCTCCAAAATCAGTTAAGCATATTTACATCCAATGGTATAAAATATGTATTTGTTTTTATCTACTATCTATTACTGTAATGTAATGTGTTTATCAGACAAAATTGTGTTAACTTAAATGTGTTGTTTGTCCACTCATAAAGATGTTAAGTGCAACAAATATGATAATTCACAAAAAATCACACAGACACAAGGGGAGTTTTGGCTGAATGTTGTGTTATGTTGAGAGTAATGTAATGCAAATTGAAGCTATTCCCCTGGGACGAGTCTCAAAGTCGAAATTCAATACTTACACACACACACACACACACACACACACACACACACAATGGCTTAAGGCATTTTTTATTTTCCTGCATCATAGCTGCAAACCTGTACCTAATCCCACAAGTTGTCTAAGCCTAACAGAAACAATATACAGTCACACACACACACACACACACACACACACAGTCTGAGCTGTGTGTTACTGTGTTAATCTTACAGACGCACCGCTCATCAACATGTTAGTTATCACTTAAACGGTAAAGTTCGGGTAAATGCGAAGCACATTTCACCTGATAGTGATGGTAATTTTCCCCATTCTTTATTTCACTCTGACTTTCATTCAGACACTCTGCTGTGATGCTTTAATATAAATACTTCCAAAGTCTAATTTGCCCTTCGTCTATATAAATAAAGTAGACTGACCTAACAGAGTTTTTCCCATCATTACTGTCATTCCCTTGCAGTGAGGCTTTCTCATATTCAATGTTTCATCGAAATAGTTTAATTGAGTTGTCAGAACAGTAACAAAGTGTCATTTAGCTGAAGAATTAATTAACTCTCAGTTGCAGTATTTATATCAGAGGGCAGAGGGTTGTTCTGTAGTTTTTAAGTATCTGAGAGTTGGTCTGTAGAATATTTCAGCTGTGTTATGAATGAAGCTGCTGTTAAGTTGCATTTGATTAAGAGAACATACTTCAGTTTTAGAACAGAGATAACAGTCAAGAGGACATTTTTATACAATGAAATTCTGTACAGACATTCGTAGTCCCCAAAGGATGAATGGTCATGACTTTGGTGACATGATTTTTTAAATGTAGGGCCATCATCAGGTCAAACTTTCAGTATCTCCATTGTACTTTGTGTTTAGTGTTAATTAGCAAATGTTGGTATGATAACATGCTAAACTAAGATGGTGACCAAGGTAAACATTGTCTGCTAAACATCAGCATATTGACGTTGTGACGTTAGCATTTAGCTCACCATAGTACCTAAATATAGGCTAACAAAGCTGCTGGTGTGGCTGTAGACTCATACTCTTGTTGAAGATACCCTGTGAAGCTTTCTTTTACCAGGTCAAAACTTGAGACTTCAATGCAAAAACATCTCAAGTGATTCATCTCTCATGGCCTTAGTCATAGTCATAGTCTTAATCAAGTCTCAAGTCTGCCACCTGGATACATTTACTGAAGACATCAGTCAGAAAAATACTTTACCAATCAATCAATCAATCAATCAATCAATCAAACCTTATTTGTATAGCACCTTCCATACAGGTTAGTGCAGTTCAAAGTGCTTCACAGATGATAAGATAATAAGACAGAACAAGTGTAGACCGTAAAAACAACAACAAAAAACAGTTTAAGAATTTGAGACTAATGCACACAAGAAAATAAAATGATGAAACATACCACTTAAAATACATTAAAGTAGAATAAAATAATGTCTATAAAACATTCCTTATCAAAGGGGATATTTAGGGATATCTACCAGTAAAAATCCCATTTTTTTCCCAATGTAGTAGAGGTAATTTATTCCTTAGCAAGAGGGAAACTCTGTTAACTGGTTTATTCAAGGCAACAAAGATATTCAGTTACAGGATCTCATCTAGTCTATGTAAACAGCTTTAACAGGACAAAAACCTTCCCTGAATACAGCCAGAATTATGAGTTACCCTGTCAGTGTTAAGGTGGCCAGTAGGACATCAGGATAAGGAGAGATTAGACAGGGAAAGGAAGAGGAGAAAATAAAATGAGAGGAAGAAAAGAGGAGCGGAGAGGATGAAAGGTGATGAGACGATGAGAGGAGGAAAAGATGACTGAGAGGAGAGGAGGGGATGAGAGGGGAGACGTAATGATGCAAGTGCCCGAGATAAGTGACTGCCATCTGAGGTTGGCAGGCCCCAAACGCACACACACAGACACACAAACACACACACTTACCCGCTGCGTAGAGCCTCTGTGCCACATGAAAAATGTTCACTCTTTTCTCAGCTTGTTTACAACAGTGGCACTTTTCAATTAGCTGGGCAAATGCACACGCACACACACAAACACAAACACACACACACATATTGACATGCTGACACAATAGCACGTACACACACAGAGTGCAAGGCTATTTTTCACTAGAGAAAGCTATCAGTTGAGAATACAAACAACAGAGGCTGCAGAACAAATGAGCTGTTGTGCACACACACACATGCGCACACACACACACACTGTGATCACATAAAGCAGCTAAGCAAATGAGTTAAGGCAATGTCTTACAAATACACAGTTCTTGAGCATGTGTGTCTGATGGGGTTTCTTTTGAAGACTGTTCCCTCATGATGCTATTCAGTCAAACAGACATTCATGGACACAATCATTTGGATGCACACATATAAAATACATACACAGATGCCCACAGTCATTCAGATTCACATACTGTATTTAAACACACACACACACTTATTCTTTTGTAGATGGATTCTCTTGATTTCTGGACGACTAAAATGTCACACCATCCAATTCCCCAAATCTCTGATTCATTCTCATTCTCTCTCCGTCTCTTTCTCTTGTCGCTGGACAGAACACAGTCACACTCGGTCCACACGAAGCCACAGACATACCTCAGTGCGCATACAGTACTGTGAGCACAATGCATTAAAGGGGCAAACACAAGTAGACATACACAGAATTAGACACATAATCTTCTGGAATGTAAAGGTTCATTGAACACAACATTTGATTTGAGCGAGCACAAATCAAATCCCATCACTTTTCAATGTTCAGCAATGTTTTCAACAACAAACAGACTGGCGAGTGTAGTTGTAAGTGTAATTTTGAGCTAGCATGAGCATTGTGTCTCTAAGGTGTTATAATTATTTGGATTTTTCATATTTTATTTATTCAGTTAATAGTTCAATTATATTTTCTCTGAGTTTTATTTCCCCAAATTAGGGTTAGGAAATAAGCAGCAAGTTTTGAGATGGAAAGAAAAAAAAACAGCTTAAAGGGAATTTTAGAAGAACTTTCAAACAGTGAGGATTTTGAGCTCAAAACTTTGTTGTTCTTCCAGATCCACCCCTGAGCCTCATCAAATATTAAAATAAATATGATCCTTATAATGAAATACGGGTGTGTGCTTTCACATTCTCAAAGCTGGATTTTGCTGAAATCTTGTCCTGTGCTAGTGAATCAGTCTTTAATGCTCTCAAAACTTTACTTGCAGACTGATTACAGCTTGGAATTGTTTTAGGCTTTTCAGTAGTGTCATCTATAATTCTCTGAGTCACACAAAAACGAAATTGTATATGTAGTTTCTTTTGATTAACATACAAATGGTAAATGGCTACATCTATATAACGCTTTTATCCAAACTGCTTTACAAGGTTTTTGCTGCCATTCACGCACACACTCACACGCCACGGGAGCAGGCTTCCACCTGACCATTGGCCGCAATTTGGGGTTCGGTGTCTTGCACAGGGACACGTGCGAACAAGCGGTGGTGGGGATCGAACCGCCAACCCTGTGAACAGTGGACGATGCTGGCTTCCAGGTGATTAATAATATATATTAACCCCTGGAACACAAGAGACACATGCAATAAGCACAAACACACCAACACCAAGTTTAACAGTCCATTTTTACTCCTCTTCCGCTCCTCTTCCTCTCATCCATTCCTCCCCTGCTGTTCCTTTCATCCACTTTCTTCAACTGCCATCCCTCCCCCCTTCCATGTTCTCTTTCCTTCCCTGTCTTGCCTTCTCATCCATGTAAACATGTAAGTGCAGCTGTAGAGAAGTTGCATCATCTTGGCTGGTTGGCAATTTGAAATGTATGTAAATTACCTACTTTAAAATGGCATATTTTAAGACCTATTTGTTAAGAAGAAGACATATTAGTAAGATTAGAAATATTAAAGATTAAAGTTGAACTGAATAACTGAATTGGGACATGGCCTGTTGGTTAACTTTGGTTGTCGACCCAAAACTTTGCTCTGAGATCAAAATTTTCTTCATTAATTTGACATGTTTTTGTATGAAACAGGATGTTATGGTGCATTTCTTATATTTTTGTTGAACCTGCTTTAAAGCTTCTACAAGTTCTCATTTCTCCTGTTTGAGACATGGCCCTGAACACATCAGTATGTCTGTAGAAGGAGGAGGCACCTTTGTCATAATACTCATGAGACTCAAACACACACTCAAGATCGCTACATGAATGCATGGGTGCACTGGCATGTACAGTAAATGCATAATATAATAGATTGTCAGAGAGCGAGCGAGGGAGAGAGACAGTAAGAGAGAGAGAGAGAGAGAGAGAGAGCGCAGTGGGGTTAATCATCGAGAAATGCTGTTTTTGCCCTTCAAACATGAATTATACAAGAACTACTCTTAGATACATTCATGGGAAACTGACAGAGTAAAATATCAAATATACAATACTGAGGCTATTTTCATGATAAACTAACTTTTTAAAATGTTTTATGGTCAGGGATACTCAAAACACATACATGCACTGTCCTTACTACCACCTCTTGACATGGACCACAGGCATTAAAACCCTTTGAAAGCCAAATTCATGATGCCACAGAGTGAAAACACCAGCTTTGTTTACGCTGTTCTTCTTTGAAATGATGGAATATTTGATGCCTTAAATTAAAAATCATGTGCTTCATAAACTGTGTGAATATTGTTTAGGTGTCATCTCTCTGTTCGAATTAGTCACACATTCATTTTTATTTTATTTTTTTATCAGAAAGGCACATTTCAAACAACGATGGAGTGCAAAGAATAAATGTCATGAGTCACCCTGCACTTTAGGATCCTGACTGTGACATTTCTTGGTGCTTAATAATCTCACTGTGTTAAAAAAACACAATATGGAAGTGACGATTACAGTTGTCCAAAAATCTAACTGGGTGTGTTTTCACAAAGGCCATCATTTTCTGCAGACCTCATTTGCACAGAGGGCCACTGTTATGGAGTCATAGGAGTGCCATAAAAAATAATAAATCTGTAAAATAATAAGAAAATAAATGTGGAAATATAAAGAGGAATAAATTTTAAAAAAGTAAATATAACAAATTGGAAATATAAAGAGAAAAAAATAAAATTAATAAATAAATGTGGAAATATAAAGACAAATAACAAAATATATAAGCATTATATATATATATATATATATATATATATATATATATAAACATTATATAAGTATTTTCATTTATTACATATTATTATAAATATCCCTTGATATTAAAATAAGTAAAGGTAAAAATAAAATGTGTGATATAACAGAGAAAAAGAGGAGGAGGAGACAGACAGCAGTACCAAAGTGTTAACATAAGGAGAGCTCTTTCTTTTATCTCCTCGTATAAACTCTTTAATCTGCCCAGTAACAGAGAAACAATCTGATTCGTCCTGATAAGTGAATGCGATTTCAGGTAATTAGTGTGCTAGATTCAGTCAAGCACTCTTATGTTTTCCCTCTTATTCCTTTTTTTCTTCCTTGTTCTTTGACATTTGTTTGGCACATAACTTTTTCCATATACTTTTACCCATTTTCAAAGTTTAAAGTGATCTGCTTCTGTAAAACATGTCTGCTTCTATTTATCTTCTTTTACCATTTTCCCCCTCTAATTTTGATGCAATGTAAGTCAATGAAAAGGCTAGAGTGAAGGATGTTATTAGAGAGAAAAAGCAAGAAAAAAATAGTTAACAGATGTTTTTATGTTCCCACAAGTCAAAAACTCCTTTTGCCACTCACAGTGTATAAGGAGCTAAGTTATCCAGTTTGAGCCATTATTGTCTGAATTAAGGCTGTCATTTTCCAAGGCTGTGTCCAAAATCACTCCCTTTTTACTATATAGTGTACTTTATTTACTGTCCTCCATATCATCTGAGTGTCTGAAATCTAAGTGTGAAACTTATGCCCAATATGTCCCCTCAAAGACCAAACCTCCAAACCAGAAGTTATGGTGTTCAAACCCCACTCTAGCTAACATGCATGTTGGTTGCTGAACATATAACCACTGTGCCCCTTACAGAGGCACAGGCCTTAAAATTGGAGCTGGTTAATGGGGAATTTTAAGGCTTTGTAATTTGCATTGAAGGTCTGTCTTTCAGCTAAAGAGAGCACACTCAAATTTTCTTCAGAAAATTGAGCCTTTTCTCATTATGAAATGTCTAACTGTTTTAAATGAATAATGCGTACTCCAACATTAATTGCTGGTGTAAAAGTTAAATGAATTATGCATTCCTTTTCTTCAATGGCACTTTAACTCATTAGCTTTTTCCTGCGCCCCATTGTGTCCCAACTGTGCTTGGATTTGGATTCAGTAAAAGAAAAAAAAGTGTAATTTCAAACATGAGGATCATGAAAAACATGAATGATAAATACAAGGTCAAGTACTGTACATTTCTAATGTAATCTCCTCTATTCATTCAATTATACCCCACACCCTTAAAACCGTGAGTCGTGCGTGTCTCTACCAGCTTTTGTGGAGTTTGGATCGACAGGAAATATGCTGCATGTACGTGTTGTATGTGTGTATTTGTATGTAATGTCTTTGAACCCACTCATCATATTTGTATGATGAAGTCAGGCCCTGCTCTGATACGATGACCTACATTCTTCCTCCTTTGGGAGAATTCATTCTTTCATTGGTGATTTTTATTTAAAAAAAGAAGAAAAGAAAAACACACAATGATGTTCAGTGCCCGTAACATCGTGAATATAAGAAAAATATAAAGAAAGAAAATCTCGCTGACTCATTTCCAACAATGCCAGATGTGTCAACACAGAGACTGAGGGTGCTGTGTGTGTGTGTGTGTGTGTGTGTGTGAGGATTCCCAATATGTTGTATCCTTTGAATCCACCTTGTTGAAGTCATATTTCTATGGTAATGTCAAGAATTCCTCTCACTCTGGCTGTGACCTACATACTCAGCTTACAGAGAATAAAACAGAGCGGAGACAGAGTCAGGTGGGTTAAGTGTGTGTCAGCTGACATGACTTTATTTCCATATGCTGACAAAGTCAGTGCATCAACTCCAAGACCAAAGGAAACAGCACCATCTATGGGATACATATGATTTCAAATCTATCTGAGGATTATTTACTTATAAGGAAGAGACACTAACAATCACAACCTTTTCTTGGTCCTGCATATTGACCTTATTTGTCTATTTACTTTAATATGAAAAAGGTGTTTTTAGGGAGGGAATTCCTCATTCCGTGATTCCGATCAAAATGTAATCACTTGCCTTGCTATTGAGACAAAAGGCCAAAAGGAAAACTCTATCAAATGCCAAAAGTGATTTAGAGTAAACATGCCCTTTCAAAACAGTATCTCTCTCTGAAAATAGACATTAGATTACAGCAACTGGTAATATAAAATGTATGAAATCCTCTTAAACATCTGGGAGTTTTAAAGTAATGTACATCCATGGTTGCGAGCACAAAGGAGAAGAGAAAATATATACACAAATATACATAAATACTTTTAATGCAGTTGCAGAGGGAGGGAGGGAGGGAGAAAACATTCATACATCCTGAGCATCTTAATGCTTATCACACACTGATTTTTTTCTGTTGTTATTTGATATAAAGTAGCCTGATAATCAAACTGAATTGCCTTTTCTTTCCTCACATTATTATTCAGTCAGACACTGTGTTCATGTTCAGGAGATTGGCTTGTTTTTTTTTTTTCTTTAAGGAAACCATTATTCCATGAGTTCCTAATCTGATAAATTACTCTTGTCCTCACGTGCAAATCAGGCCATGTTACCAGCTACCTGGAAAAACCTGGATTCACCTCAGCCGATGATGAACGCTGAGATATCCTGATGTGGCACCTCTAGCTTTGATGGGTAGAATGAGGTATACTGAGAGTACCACGTCCATATTTAAAACCGATTCATTCCCACTTGTGTAAAGGATTAAGATAAAAGGGCAGGAGGGTGGCATAGTAGAAGAGGTACACCACCAATATTAGTAATATTATTCAGAGTACAGTCAGATTTGATGACACCAGCTCCATACCAGGAGCCACAATGCCGCTGCTTTACCATCCAACCAGCCACTGGAAGTTAAATGCACTTACTCTGTATTCCAGATGTAAAGCCATACCTGATTCAAGAGCTAAAATGAACACCAGCAGGTCAGAGGATGCTGATCCAGGGTTGGAAAACAGTAACACAAACTAGGAATGTCAAAGTAGTAAGACACCAAGCAGAGACAAAACAACTGTTTAAGTCATTTATCAAGTAAAAAAGCAAAATATTTGCTTGTCCCAGATTCATTTTTGTTTGATTTGTTGTTTTTCTATGTTTTATATCATTGCAAATTGAATCTCTTTGCGATTTGTTGTGTTATTGTTTGAAGAAATCACCTTGTGTTCTGTGGATGTGTTAATTTTTCACTATTTTCTGATGTTATTGGCTAAATAATTGATCGGTTCATCAAAAAAAATATTAATCCAAAATGATAAAAAAATCATTATTTCCAGCCCTGATCCACTGGCCTTGATGTTGCAGAGTTAAGGAAATCTTACCATTCATCAGTTCTGTGTTCTCTGTTATAGCAGCATAACATTCAAGTGGAGTGGGACCAGTGGAGTGCCCACTGATAGTTTCTCCAGTTTGACCAAAATAACCTCTTCATCAAAAACATGCACATTCTTGTCTTCCTTTTCTCTGTACTGGGTATAAACTGCTGCGTTCAGTGTTCTATATTATACCATGATTTGTTGAGGAGCTGTGCATTTGTGTGCAGTCCTCCAAAGTAAAAGACAAAGACACAGAAGCATTTTATGATCTGACGCCCCTATCGGACATAATGTGTCTGCACCAAACTGTTGAAAAATAAATCTGCTTTTGGACGTGACATCGCTATGGTTACCTTTTGGTTAGGTTTAGGCACAAAAAAACATGGCTAGGTTTAGGGAAAGAAAATAGTCTGCATTGAAATATGTTCACGTGCAAGGATCACACCATGCGAATGAATTACTTATTGGATATGAAATGTACAGGTAGTATGTTTCGGATAGTCTCGCATAGCCAGACCCATCTCCACACTTTGTTTCATCACAATCGTCTTGGGCGGCACAAACAGACACAGAAAGCGGAAGGGGAGGAGGATTCCGGCTGAAATAGTCGGCCAATGGCAGGATTATACCCACAGCCTACTTCCTGTGAGCCAGACTAAGTCACATAATGATCGTGGTCATGGTTAAAAGAAACCCACGTTGGCTCGCAGTAGAAAACAGGAAATGACCAGCTGTCACCTTGTTAAAGTCTGATGTCTTCTTGGCCTCTTCCCCATGCAGACTTTCTTAGATTTGAGTGATAATTCCTACTAGAGGTCTTTGTCGCTTTAACATGAACATATGTCGTTTTGGGGCTTTTTCCTGGGGGGCCAGTCTCTGATAATCGAGCTCAGAAGAAACACAGCATCCATGCCGGATAGTTGTTTTTGTTTGTTTTCAGCCACCCTTCTCTTGCATCTTTCATTACACAGCTCATGAGACATTTCAGAGCAGAACAACAACAAAATCAACTAGTGAGAGCCACACAGCATTTTATGACTCCAGCCAAGTTTGCAACCAATGGTGATAGTCTTTGAGATACTGTACATTACAGATCAGGCACTGATGATGACAGTCAGCCGATAAGGATCAGACTATATTCAGCAGCTTTCCTTCTGCATTATATTACAGAGGACTGGCAATATCATCATTTCTGAAAAACCTTTAAAGCCTATCTTAACTTTTGGGTCTCAACCTAGTCTATAATAACATGTCCACTTACTTCCTGTCCTCTAAAATTAGGGGAGTGCATATAAAAAGAGTTATGTTACAGTAATATATTTTAAAATATTTTATTTGTCCAGGGAATATTGGAGCTGTCCAACAATAAAAACATTAATCCCCACGATTATGTAGCAGGATTGAAGAGCGTTAATTATTTTTGAGGAGTCTCTACACTAATCCAAAACTGTGTTGTCTCTATATGTTAAGTCCAATTGAGTTCATTTTCACAGTGTTCAATTATAGTAATAAAACGTATTAGTGTTTTGTGCAACTTTACCTCAGTTTGTTCTTCTCTGTTCAATTTATTGTCATGACATTTCGATCAGAAAACATGTTGCCAAAGCTTAAATAGAGTAAACCAAATAATTCACACAATGAATAACATCAAAAATTGGGATATACAATTCGTGAAATTAAATGACTAATTACTGAGAAAGAATGTAATTATATTTCTGTTGATCTTTCTTCCATCAAGTTATGAAGAATTTAAAGTTCTCTCTTTATTTCAAACTGTTGCTTGGGCTCGAGTGCTTCCACAGGCAAATACTCTGAACTGAGACACAGAGAGACAGTCTGAAGAACTGTACAAAGTGGTGCACTGTAGATAAGAAACATGCAATAAGGTGTGACAACTTACTTTATCTGTCTTAAGTTCCTCAGGCCATGCTATACTTGATTCAAACCACAAGTTCTCCATGAGGGCTAGGTAGGTCACTTTCACTTTCATTTCACCACATTTACTCAGATTAGATCCCCATGTGACAAGAGCTGCTACTCCGTTTGAAGAAGCTGGGCTCCCAAGGGGGACAGACTACATTTACTCAGTTTGGTTCCCCACATGACATGAAAACGAGTGCATTTCAATAAAACTGGCCTCCAAGGTGGAAAATGGAGTTTATTCAGTTTGGATCCCCTCATGATGCAAGTATAAGAACATCTGAATGAGCCTCAGTCCCAGTGTGAAACTACATTTGCTCAGTTTGGGTCTCGGACTGCAGAAATTCAAGAAATTGCCATATAAGGTCATATACAATCTAATTTCATAGTCAAGTAGTTGGCATTTGATATTCACAGCTAAAATAGTTGGTGACCTAGAATCACACATGTGCAGCGGTAAAGGAAAATCCTCCACTTAACGAAATTTAGACACTTTACAGTTTGCAATTCAAATACATAACTAGAAGTTGTCATTTTTAAAATGCATTAATCAGAACCCAACTTATGAAGTGCTTAAGTCTACTGAGGCCTCAAGGTAAAAAAATGAATGTGTTTAAAAATTCAATTTCATTTTATTCTTGAGGAGTTTGACTCTCCAAATTTCCACTAATTAAATATATTACAGTAGGATATTTACTTGCTTATTCAAGCTCATTTTGTTACTGTCAGTTTAATAATAGGATGAATTATATCTTATTGTCCTTGGTGATGAAACAATCCAATGTCAATGATGTATTTTGTGATAAATAATCACAAATTAGACAGAATGTCTGGACTTTCTGGCACATAGTGGACATCCAACCACAATCATTCCTGCATCTGTCTTGTCAGTTAAAATCCTTCAATAGTGAGTAAGACTCAAATACTTCTGAAATGTTGTCACAGTGGTCCAAGAGAAAAATGTGTGGTCAAAGCAGTCTGCCAAGCTAAAAAACAAAAAGGTCACCTATGAAAAATCAAATATACTTCTGGGAATGGTGGCCGACAACAGGTGACTTTAAGTTACGTGAATCATTAATGAAGATTTTCAACCAAAATTCTTCTTCAGTTCAAACTAATGTTGAACTAAAGAAACTGTTGCAGGAAGTCCGTTTCTTAATTATGTTTTATGTGTGGTACTTGCCCTGATATTTACCAATCTTTTCTCTTTTGTTTAAACTTAACCTTAAATATTGTGTGTCCGACTCAGATGTATATTTATATTTATACTACAGTTTTTTACCATTTGGTAACACACATTTCTCAGCAGTTCACTCTTAAAACTCTTCAGTCAGCACAACAACAGTCAATGTGGAATACATTGTGGATCACCTTCCATCGCTTTGACACAAAATGCATTCAATGTCCACATCTTTCAAATTTCATGAATAATTTTCTCACTGTGTATTTACAGTCCATTTTGCACATGTTTACATACTATTGTAAAAACGATTACATTTATGTTCACATAACACAAAATTACTGTAAATGAGACTGCAATTTGCTACATTCTGCTACATCTAAAAAATAATAAAATAGGAGACCAACCTATTGATTCCCATTTTAGCAGAGCACCTACCCAGCTGAGTTATCTTTCAGTTTCATGCCATGTATATACTGTAAAAGGGCAAACCTTTGGAATGAGTTTTTCTCAGTAAACATAGATCCAGCCAGACACGGAGACTCCACAGAGGAACCTTTTTCCTCATGGAGGTGGAAAGTTTATGACCACCATCCACATGATCAGATGTCTCTCCTAGGTGCAATGCATGTTGGATGCCTTGAGATATCCACAGAAAATGGCCAGGGATGGATCGCAAAAAAAGAAAAAAAAGAAAAACTCTTTTCCAGGCGAACTGCAAGAGAGGACATAAGGTGTGATGTGGATGAGAATATGTGGCCAAATGCAGAAGACAGAATGACTAGCATTGCTATATATCTAAATCTGTAGCTATCCTATTCATTACGGATTCAGACAAAACTTTAGAAATGATGTTCGGGTTCAGGTTCAGTTCGGTCACATCGGCTAGGATGGCCTACTTGACGTGGTACTTCCTGTTCAGTGCTTTGGTTTGTTATTTAAGTGCATGGACGCAACATATAGGCTATTTCAGGCAGTAAAAATTCATGGAGGAAGTCATGGAGAATTTGTCATCTGGGAAGTTTAAAACTACTGAAAACCATGCAGGGAAGCATTTCGATTTGTTTCAGCTTATGTTACTGTAACTGCGTCAGGTTCGGGTCGGGCTCAGTTACTACTCTTTCTGACTTGGGTCGGGTTTGGACAGAAATAAGTGGCCCGAGCTGCACTCTACTATACATGCATTTAGAGTGAATCTATTTGCTTTGTAATGGAATTACTTACAGTACAGGAAAATAAAGCCTACAGAAGCATATTGCAGCATTTATGATTAATTTCTGTAACTAACAGTAAGGTAGCACAGTCCATGCAGTAAAGAGGTGCCATTTGTTTTGTTGTAGGAAAACAACTAAAAATACAAAATTAAAGCTACTTCAAAGACACATTGTAATGCTTCCGTTTGCTAGTGTGTTATGAGTGACAAAGTGTTGCTGTTCGGAGACAAATGTTGTCAGTGTTCTGGTACAAGAGTTTATTCTGAGATGTGTATGAAGTGTTTTGGTTGCATTAGAGCATTTTGGATGTGAGATTAACTGTTGTGCGTGTTGGTAAAGAGAACTGTGTGAGGAGTTTTTAAAAAGCTGTAATAGAAGCATCCAGATGTTTTTCTACATTTTCACTCTTTGCTTTTTTATCTTGTATTTGCCTGCTCCAACAGTGTGGACACAATGTTTAAAACTTTTCTTGGCTGTGAAAGACTATGGGCTCTATTTTTATATTCCTATGTTCATGTTGATTGGCCTGTCAGTTACTGTAATTGATTTTAATCACCTGTCACTACATGTTACACAGATGACAAGTGGCTATTACTGTATCATTAAGAAGCAAATATGTGCTGACACATTGATTAATATAATTAAAAATCAAAAGATTGTATTGGAGTTCTGGATGTGTGTACCCCTCCTTTCCTTTCCCAGTGTCCTCATCTGATCGTGGTGCAGGGATGGTGTTTTTTATTTTGTTTTGGCTGATGTTTGATAAGTGTTGTCTCAACCTCACCTCCCCTATTGTGGATTGAGTTCTGTATGTGATTCAGATTCAACTTCCTCCAGGCATTGTACCACATGGATGATTTAGATGAACCGTCACAGTGACAGACATAATTTTGTTTGTGTTTCTGTAGACATCTGTGAGATTAGAAGGGCGTTCCCAGTGTGCATGTGTCAGAGAGAGAGGAATATGGACACACAGAGAGAAGATTGTGTATGTGCCTGTGTGTTGGCCTTTCATTTAAACTTGTGTGGCTCCTGCTGGGCTGATAAGGATCACTCATTATGTGGTGAGTTAGTTCTGTGCCGAGCTCTGGCCATCATGACCCCCTAGCCACATCACAGCAAGCTGCTCATCTGTATTCATGGGTGGTTAACAGCCGGTGCACATTTCCTCTGAAATACAGCAGGTGGAGAGTACTCATACATCTCAGCGCCTGGCTTAATTCAGAGATGGAAGAGTAGAATCTTGTGTGGATCCAACCCCTTTAATTCATAATTTCATTTTGGCAGAAATTCATTTTATATATGTAATGTGAAATGTGATGCAATAAACTTGATTGCGATTTGACATTAGGTTGAATTTCTGGGTTAGAATTTTGACTTTAGCTTCAGATTTTGAGTTGTCAGAATTTGGACCTAAATCTCAATACTAAGATTTTTTTTAAATTGAAATTCATAAAGTCTTAATATTATTACACAAAATAAAATTTGTATAATTTTTCATGCATGGTCCATAGTTTCTGTCCCTTTTATGAACCCTTTTATGAAAGACAATTTTCTCTTTATGGGTTCTAATTTATGATAACAGGATACGTCCCAAGAAGAACGACAGCATCAGTTATTTTATCAAGTGCCCGAAAAATGTTTATGTTGTGACGAAGCCCTCTAGAAGCCGTAGTAATTATGAGGTGAGAGAGGAATTCAGGTAAGGGTATTATATGGCGACAAAGTTGGCTGGATGGATGGGCCAACAAAAACACCAGACTTTCAGAGAACCAGGTTTATATTAGAGACAGGCTTTTGTTTCTAACTTCCCCTGTTCACCAGTTGCAAACTCAACACTTCCTCCATGTTTACCTGCTGTCTTGATAAATTCAGTATAATGTCCATTTCCACAGCAGTAATTCCATCAGTACAACAAGTTCCACTTTGCCTATTTCCTCGAATGATGTTAAGTGAATGTAATTAATTGGAGCCAGTTGAGGTAGTCCAGCCATCGGATCAGGACTTCTGCCTGTGGAAGTCCAGACACTTTTATCTTGGGGAAGAGCCCAGAGCAGATCCAGAAACTGCTGGAGGGGATTACGGATCTAATCTGGTCTGGGAACACCTCAGGATCCCCAAGGATGTGGTTGCGGAGAAGGACATCTTGGCTGCTCTGCTTAGTGTTCAGACAGACCCAGATAAGAGACTAAAAATGGATGTATGGTTGGATAATGGAGGACTACAAATGTATCTCAAAAGAAAGACAATACAGAGTTAATTTACTCAGTTGAAATAAAAAAGCACTTATTATGTTAGAGTAGCTTCTAATTTGTTCAAATGATGAGTATTTTTATTAGTGCCTCAGACATAACCTCTGACTCCACCATTAGCCGTTTATTCAAATACTGCGTCAGTGTGGTTAAGAAGTGAGATAATAGTAAAATCATATCTTATGACTCTTGGGGATGGAGGAGTCTGCTCCTGCAGATTCTCTGCAAAATGTGTCAGTGGTTTAATTTGGTTCTGATTATGGGATCGTTCTTCAATCAGAGACCCTGCTGAAGTGTCTTTGTGCGAGACACTTATCTCCTACCAGAACTGCTGACCTTCCTGTGGTGCAGGGCGAGCCAAAAATATTTACTTCAGGGGATCAAGAATATAAAAAAGAAATAAAAAATCTGTTGCAAATGTGTGAGTGGGTAACAAGAACAAACATTTGGCATTAAATAAAACTGGTTTTATATTCTCATTTTCCCTTTAGTACTACCTGTTTTCTCTCTATGCTGCAGTGTGTGCTTTATGTACATACACGCAGCAGAGGTGGCCCACCACAGTCCATTACCACCTCTGCTAGAAAAAAAAAAAAAGGATTGAATTTTAAAGAGCATCATAATTCAGTCCTATTTTCTCCCTGAGAACAAACATGCTATATTGGGTCAGTGTTTAGAATTGCTAATTTTGTTTGTGTGGCAACAGTTGCAGAGTACAACCTGTACTTGAAACAAAAGTGGGAACAAATAATCAACAACAAAAATCTAACAAGAGGTGTTACTACTATAAAACTGACAAAAGGTGTGCTGTTTTCTGACTTCACACTTAGTGAAAGATGCAAAACATCAGGGATGCTTCCATGTGATTTTCACATTTTACATTACCGTTTGTAGCATACACATCAAATTAGCTTTAAGATAAGATAAGATAAGATAAGATAAGCCTTTATTGTCCCACAGCGGGGAAATTTTAGCGTTGCAGCAGCCAGCAAAAGTGTCATATATAGAAATACAATAAAATAAATAGAAAAATAGTCCTATACACAGTATAGACAGAAATAAATAATAGAGTGACTGAGTGCAGTTGTAAGTATGAACAAATAGATAAGATAAAAATATTGCACATATATAATATACATGTATATGAAAAATATTTCACAGCAACATATGAAGTAGATAACATCATGAATACAATATATGTATGAAGATAATGCACAACAGTAGATGAAGTATAGTAGTGAATAGTCTGCACACTGACAGTCAAGTGTAGATTACCGGGAGTTGTACTGATTATAGAGTCTGACAGCAGCAGGCAGAAAGGACCTACGGTACCTCTCCTTCAGACACCGCTGGTGGAGCAGCCGGTCGCTGAAGGAGCTGCCCAGTGCTGAAAGAGTGACATGTAGGGGGTGGGAAGTGTTCTCCAGTAGTGATGATAGCTTGGCCACCATTCTCCTGCCTCCCACCACCTCCACTGGGTCCAGAGGGCATCCAAGGACAGAGCTGGCCTTCTTAATCAGTCTGTCCAGTCTCTTCCTATCCCTGGAAGAGATGCCACTGGCCCAACAGGTCACCCCATACATGACGGCTGATGCCACCACAGAGTCATAGAAAGTCCTCAGGAGCGCCCCTGCACTCCAAAAGATCTTAGTCTCCTGAGCAAAAAGAGACGGCTCTGGCCCTTTTTAAACAGAGCGTCCGTATTGTCTGACCAGTCCAGTTTGCTGTTCAAGTGAACACCCAGATACTTGTACGATCTCACAATCTCAATGTCCGTTCCCTGGATGTTCACTGGTGTAGGTGGAGGAAGTTTGCGCCTGCCGAAGTCCACCACCAGCTCTTGGGTTTTACTCGCGTTGATCTGGAGGCGGTTCTGCTGACACCAACCCACAAAGCCCTGGGTCAGTTCTCTGTACTCCCCATCATCCCTGTTGGTGATGAGGCCGACGATGGCAGAGTCGTCAGAGAACTTCTGCAGGTGACAGTTCGAAGTGTTATGGGTGAAGTCCGCTGTGTAGAAGGTGAACAGGAAAGGCACCAGAACGGTTCCCTGTGGAGCCCCTGTGCTGCAGAGAAGTGTGTCAGACACACAGTCCTGTAACCTCACATACTGTGGTCGGTTTGTGAGGTAGTCCAGGATCCATGCTGCCAGGTGATGGTCCACCCCAGCGTGCTCCAACTTGTCCCCCAGAATCCTGGGCTGGATGGTGTTAAAAGCACTGGAGAAATCAAAAAACATGATCCTCACAGTGTTTCCAGCCTTTTCTAGGTGAGAGAGGGATGTGTGAAGTAGGTAAATGACAGCGTCATCCACCCCAATGCGGGGTTGGTAGGCAAACTGCAGAGGGTCCATACATGGGCTCACCAGCGGACGCAGGTGAACAAGGACCAGTTTCTCCAGGGTCTTCATTAGGTGAGAGGTCAATGCCACTGGCCTATAGCCATTGAGGTCCTTGGGGTGTGGGGTCTTCGGCACAGGAACCAGACACGATGTTTTCCACAGTTTTGGCACCCTCCCCAGCTTCAGACTCAGGTTGAACAGGTGCTCAACAATCCCACACAGCTGGTCCGCACAGGACTTCAGAAGTCTGGAGCTGATGCCGTCTGGGCCCGCCGCCTTCCCCACCCTTATCTTCCTCAGTTCGTTTCTCACCTGGGATGTTGTGAGGAACAGCCCGGTTGAGCTTGTAGGGGGCATGAGGGCTGAATGGGGGGTGTTTGCGGGTGTGAAATGGGGAGATGGGCCCAGCCCAGGCTGTGGTGTGGGTGTATTAAGT
Source organism: Macquaria australasica (assembly GCA_005408345.1). NCBI lineage: Eukaryota > Metazoa > Chordata > Actinopteri > Centrarchiformes > Percichthyidae > Macquaria > Macquaria australasica. The sequence goes on from SEMN01001121.1 coordinate 44,386, forward strand.
GGCTGTAAGCTGAGGGCTGTGGGGAGTGATGAGTGGTGAGATGAGGGAGGGGGGTGGGGCTGCAGGCAGGGAGGGTAGATGGTAATGATGGTTGCAGAGGAGACGGGGCAGGGGGAGGGGTAGATGCCTGATCGAATCTGTTGAAGAATACGTTCAGGTCATCTGCCCACTTCTGGTCCCCCGCAGGCCGGGGCTTGGAGTCCATATGGCCCGAGATGGTTTTAAGGCCCTTCCAAACTCCTCTGGTGTTATTTTTCTGCAGTTGACTCTCCAACTTCCTCCTGTAGCTGTTTTTCCCCTCCCTGATCCTCCTCCTTAGCTCTCGCTGGACACTCTTTAACTCCTCCTTGTTACCCGATACAAAAGCTCTCTTCTTTTCCTTGAGGAGAGCCTTAATATCAGGAGTAATCCAGGGTTTATTGTTGGCGAAACAACGTACAGTCCTAGTGGGGATGGTGTTTTCCACACAGAAGTTTATGTAATCTGTCAGACAGTCTGTGAGGTTGTCAATATCCTCCCCATGAGCGTCACTAAAAATGTCCCATACAGTAGTGTCAAAACAGTCCTTTAAAGCATCCTCTGCTCCGTTAGACCACTTCTTCACTGTGCGTGGGACAGCAGGCAGCCTGCGCACAAGAGGTCTGTAGACAGGCCTGAGATGCACAAGGTTGTGATCAGATCTGCCCAGGGGGGGGAGACTCAATGAGATGTATGCATCCTTGGTGTTGGCATAACATAAGTCCAGTATTCTGTTGTCTCTGGTATGGCAAGTAACATACTGAGTGAATGTGGGTAGAGAGGAGGACGGAGGGGCATGATTAAAATCACCAGAGATGACGAGGAGGGCATCTGGGTGTTGTGTCTGCAGCCTGCTTACTGCTGAGAGCAGGACATCACAGGCTGCCTCAGCGTTAGCAGAGGGGGGAATATAAGCTACCATCACGATGGCATGCGAGAATTCCCTCGGTAGATAGTTTGGCCTCATGCTAACAGCTAGCAGTTCAATGTTCTTGTCGCAGGTTTGCTCTTTAACAGTGATGTGCCCAGGGTTACACCATCTGTCATTAACAAGCACTGCCAGCCCTCCTCCCTTCCTCTTACCGCTCTCCATCGTCCTGTCCGCCCGAAGTAGTTGGAAGCCATTAACTGAAACGTCCGTATCCGGAGTTAGCGCGGTTAGCCAAGTCTCCGTGAATAGCATGATGCTACACTCCCGGTACTCCCTCTGATGCCGGGTCAGCGCCGCCAGCTCGTCCATCTTGTTGGTGATAGATCTTACATTCCCCATGATAATCGATGGGAGGACGGGTGTATAACGTCTTCTCCTGGCGCGGCGCTGAGCCCCCGCTCGGCTTTAACTGCAACGTAGAAATTGCAGTCTGCAAAATTACTGTTTATGGAAGTCTGACTCAGCAAAAATGTTTTTTCCCCTTTTTTTCCAACATGTTTTGGCTTCTTATTTTACTTTTTTTAGAATTAGGATGAATTTTCCTGAGAAGTAATAAAAACCCAACCCTATCTGGAACTGTTTAATCGTGATATCATGGTGCATGCACTTGCACACTACCTGTGCTTTGGCACTGATTCAAACTTAAACACATGTTTTTATCTACAGTAACATAGAGTCATCTCTTCTTGAACACCTCTATCCTGCACCAGCACTGTGCAAACGCAGTGTGAAGAGGTCTGACAATGAGACTGCGACTTAATGAAAATGTGTTGTAATATATTCTATTATTTTCTTGCAACTGTGGATATTGTTGCTGATGAATGTGTTTCAACTGCAAATTATTCTACAGAGGGAATTAAAAAATAAAACCTGCAGGCATGTTTTGTACTTTAAATAGGTATAAATAAATTACCTTCATTAAAAACACTTTCTCTTCTTCAGTTTTACTCTTGATGCCAGTGGAACAACTGAAGAGAAAAAAGGGATATCCACAGTTTCACAGGATAATGAAGCAATGTTTCAATCATTTGATGATCCCTAGGTGTTTAGCCGGTTTTGATGGGAGGAGCAGACCTTTCTGACAGCTTGTCTCAACAATATGTTGGACACAGATGGGAGAGACAAAGGACAAATAGCAGGGGAGGGTTTAAATAAAAAGAAAAACGAAAACAGTGGATTTGATTTACTCATCTGCTGTGTTAAACCTTGAACAACACAAAAATGTAACAGATTGTTGGGACGTTTGCTCGCTGTGATCTGCTTCCACCCTCTCCTAAAGCTTCTGTCTGTGTCGGAATATGTCCTTACGTCTGAATAGGTCTTTATTTATGTTATCCTGAAGCTTCTTTTTTTCTTCCTCTGCCACGCTGTCTTTTAAAAATGGTCTTTATCCTCCATCCTTTCTTTCTCTCACTCTCCACCACCCCCTGCCTGAATATTATTCCCCTTTGTCTGTTTTTTTGTAGAGTTTTGTTTGCACAAAAACATTGTCTGGTTTAAGCCCTAGTAGGCAAAGAACCCCAGCTTTTTGATATGCAAGTAAGGCAACTGTTCTACCTGAGTGATTGGGGACACGATGACAGTAGTTGTTTTTAATATTAGTTCAAGGCTTTTGGCTTTATAAAGATTTAATCAAGATTTTGAATTCAATATTTGGAAGTCAGCCCAGCCAGAAAGAGCCCCTAAAGCCTTGTGTTCCTCCTTCTGTCCAAATTGAATAAACTAATTTTCCTCTTCCTCTCTGCAGGGGTTGTTCTGTTACTCCAGTTTATATACAGTGTACATATGAAGTTGACTCAGGGATGAATTATCATGAACATTACGGCATAAATAACCTAATCTTACCTGGATGTCCCAAATTCTGTAATTGCATACTATAATAATTATATGAGTGTGTAATTAAACATCACAGCTGTGCCTGGAACAACAATCATCATCTAGTCAATAGTAGGCTTACGGTGACACCATGATCCTATTAGTGTCAAAGTCCATAGTTGGGAACAGCCGGTGCTGGCTCTTGCTTCATACCCTTGCAAATAAGCAACAGGAAACAAGGATTACACAAAAAGACGTGCAAGTACCAGTTTAATGTGTTTTCTGAAAACAGTGTGAGGCCAACTAATGGCCACTAACAGACAGATGAATTGGACAGGTTGACAAGAAGTGAGTTAAAACTAATGAGTTTTTGTCAACCTGACAATTTGTAAGTAAAATATTATTTTGCCTCATGTTTACACGTATCATAAGTGATAAAATCACATACAGGCAAATGTCATTTTTGGACATTTCTGCATGTGAAATATTAATAATTCAATTCAGTTTTATTTATATAGCGCCATATCATAACAAGGTTATCTCAGGGCACTTTTTCATATAGAGCAGGTCTAGACCGACTCTTTATATTTACAGAGACCCAACAATTTCCACCATGAGCAGCACTAGGCGACAGTGGCAAGGAAAAACTCCCTTTTAACAGGTAGAAACCTCAAGCAGAACCAGGCTCTGGGTGGGCGGTCATCTGCCTCGACCGGTTGGGTAGAGAGAGAGAGAGAGAGAGAGAGAGAGAGAGAGAGGGAAAGAAAGAGAGAGAGAGAGAGCGCAGGAGGAAAGAGAATATACAGTAGTACAGTACAGTTCCACAGAGATGTAAAGTAATGGTATTGATGTTGATATTAATAAAAAAAATAATACTAATAGCAATATAATAATTAGTTAGTAATTATATTTCTCCTAGAAATGTAATATTTCATATGTAAAAAAACATAAATTTTTTTGTGGGACAGGATGATTTGGTCTCCACTTACTGGGTCTTTAGCTGCTTGATCTCCTAGCTTCTTCACCTCATTTACATCACCTCTCATGCGTTTTATGCAGGGTAGGTAGCTACTGTTCACTTGTCTGAGCTTGCTTGCTACAAACAGCTGGTTTCATATGTGGAGGTTGATTAGAGCCATGGGACTGGGATGTGTGGCTAGAGAACCAAAACGACGAGCTAAAAGAGGCTAAATGCTGCATAGTACTGCAGAGTGTGACTCTCAGTTGGTTGAGCACTACAAACAACCCTTGGTTATTACATTGACACATTTCATTTAATGTTAATATCAAAAATACTGCCTTATGAAGTTTTCAGAATGTGGATTGCTAACCGATGGATTAAACCTGTTCCAGTCTGAGTGGTGATTTTCAGCTACTGTATTATTATTTAAATGAGCTGTTATGCAGTCATGGATGTGTGTTAATTGGGTATTTTGCAATATCTTAAAATGTTATCCAGCCTGTCAGAATGGAGGGCAGGAACAAGCCACCTTAACAATATCGCTAATGTATGTAAAATGAGTCAATCTGATCTTTTTAGTGCAAAATCAACCAGTACTTTAGGGTTTCTGTTTTTTAGGCTGCCAATGAGTGAGCAAACATTGGCACTGACTTCACAGGTGAAGCTGTTCAACACACACACACACACGCATGCAAGCCTTGTCTGGCATGTGTGCAGAGGCGTTTTACAAAGGCTTGATTTTGTGATTTTGCAGGGTAATTTGACAGCAGCTGCTTGAGTCGTGACTTCCACTTACACTCTGAATACACAAAACCACCCACTGACACACTCACACACACACACACAGACACAGACAGAGACACACAAACTCACATAAACAGACATAAAAAGTGCAGGGACCATACACTTACACTCATATATATACACTCATCCACTGCCAACACTCCCTGCATATAAAAGATCCTGAAGACAGTCAATCACAGACATACAGCCAAGTCTTGCAGGGATACACACACATGCACATACACAAACAAATGTATACACACAGGTGCAAAGCAAAGACAAAGGTCCTGGAGTTTAACCCCTTTCTGCAGTAGCAGTGTTGGGCGTACTACCACGTTTTTTCACCTCTATGTAATGTTTAATAAACGTAATAACATCACAGACCCATAGTTAATGGCTTACATTGAAGAAGACACTTGTACTATTAAATGTATAAACATAAATTACTGAATTTATTCATTTCCGTGAAAACATAGGCCTTGAATACACATTTAAAAAAATAAAAACACATTTTTAACAGCTAGCTTACAGCTACAAGACACACTACGGTTTACAATGAGAATGAGGAAAAGAAGAGTGTTAATACCACACATTATACTTCCTTAAAAACAAACAACAGAGGAGTTGTACAAGAGACTAAAATTATTAGAAACATGATTACTTACATGTCAAGGAGGACTTCTTTGCCCTCCACAGATACATCCACCTCAAAAGAGTCAGTGCTCCCAGCATTAGAGCCTCCGAAAAACATTGTTTGTTGATATTAGAAAATCTCTTCCAGTTATCTCCTTAAGAGTGAATAGTCACACTGAACACTTTTTTGGCATATTTTCAGTTTTTTCTCATTTTCTCATAAATGGCCTTTGATTTACACATGGCACACTCATTATATTAAAGGTCAAAGGGTGGTTAGAAGATGCTTTTAATTTGACACATTTGTAGCATATAAATTGCTAATGATTTTGAGACCCGCATTTACAGGATACAGTACTTAGTTTTGGGTAACAAGCAACTTGTTTCACATTTCAACAAAGTGTAGACGCCGATGTCCAAACACCAGGGAGCACTGCAGAAACGGGTTAAGGTCCTGTTGATTGGTCCTGTAGTCATCAAGGAAACAGATGCACAGGTACTGAATGGGTTCACTGGTACCATGTCATCTATACACCTCAGAGATATTTGTACACATACTGTTCTTGCTCCATTGCATTTTTACATGCTGTTCCTTGGACACATTTTTCGTAATCATGGTACTGATTTTTGCTATGCCGATGACATCTGACTTTATCTTATCCAGAAACCCAATGACCTCTCTCAGTTTAGAAAAATCTAGAAGCGTACCTGTCTGAAGTTAAAAGATAAAAACATAGATGATAGAAAGAAGACTTGTAGTCACCTTTGATCCCATTTGCTCATTCCAGCCTCCCATCAAGACCATGACAAGACAGAATTTCATTGCGTTCAAAAACATTTGAAAATCAGGTAATATTACCTTAATACATGTATATGTAACATCTAAACATGACTACGGCAATGTCCTCCCCTCTGCCTTGCCAAACTCTGCCTCTGGGATTACCTAACTGGGCTTCCATACCAAATGTGCAAGCATAGTATAACCCAGAGGAAGGCCAATATTTCCTCCTTAGCAGCTGCACAAGTAAAAGCAGCGCACACCACCTTGGTTTTCCACCAGGTTTTGCACCAAAGTTCAGCTAAGTTCAGCTTTGATGCCCAAATACGCTGCCCTCTAACAAGCACATCCAATGCCATTCAAGCAGCCAGGAGGCAGACTTGTATTAATGTTTAATTTGACTGCAAAGAAGAAAAGTTTAATTCTGATTAGCCCTATTAACCAAACTGCCACAAGTCACAAGAAAATAACATGTATATGGCTGACTAGAAATGTATAAAAAATAAAACCTAAATAACATCTTGCAGTTAATTGATTAAATTATGTTTTGCATGTTGTTTGCTGTATTCAATTATTAAAGCCTCATACAGCTGCTAGCATCGCTGTAGACTCTAAGTATGGTTATGTTTTATTCAAGTGTAAAATGAATTCAGACTCTTGTTAATGTTAAATGTAGTTTCATTGACCTGACATTGAAAGAAGCAGACACACATATAAACAGGTAGTCTTATGAAACCAGGTGAGAAGTCAGGCTTACACACACAATAAGTCATACATAACCAACACAAATACACAGCTAAGTCGGTCACACAGGTGCACACACACACACACACACACACACACCATTCTGTCTAAGATGATACACGCATGCATACATTCACCCACCTATACACAAAGACACAGACAGAGGCAGACAGTGGAACAATCATGTCTACTATGTTGTGCCTCCGTTTCCACTGAGGAGTGACATTTTGTGGGGCTCGGTGGGGTGGGGATGAGGGCAGGAGGTTCAGCGATGAAAAACACGAGTCAGGATGGAGGGAGAGCAAAGCCCAAAAATAAAAAATAAAAAAAGACAGAGACAACAGAGTGTCAGAGAGAGAGAGAGAGAGAGAGAGAGTCAGGAGAAAAATCTGTGTAAAGTTATCACACAGACAATGAGGTAGATAAGTCCTGTGCTGCCATGCTGAGTACAAGAGAGTCAGAGACAGCAAGACACCCAGAGCAAGAGATGGGGAGGGTGTAGTGAGGGAAGGTAGGCAGCATTAATTGGGTCATTTCAGAAGCAATAAGTAACAGGATATAGCAAGAAATGTGAAAATATATAACTAAGGACATAGCAAATAATGGAGCTGACTATTCCAACACTAGGACGTGCTCAGTAGAGAATATGACTGAAAACTACAGCAAAATAAAACCTGTCTCCTACAAATTACATTTATACACGGCTAATCTGTATTAGCGAATAAGCTCTGGAGGAAATGAAAAAGGCTACTGTTTACTGGCAACATTGTGTTCCAGTGCAGTGAACCACAGCACACATAACACAGAGTTGTTGTAAGGCGGTCTGTTTGAATGGTTAGGCTACAAAACACATGATTTAGACACCGAAGGCTGGTTTCATGTCCCAGGTCTGGTCTGGGTTAAGGTTAGGGAAGGCCATCCTGTCTCGTGCTCATAGTTGGGGTTGAGTTTTTGAATATTTAACCAAGACCATAATGTAAACCCACAATCTAATCAAGTGTTTTGAGTTGCTTGAACACCATTAAAAAGGTAAAAGGTACCACATGCAATTTACAGCCAATAGCAACATTCATGGCCAAAGCAGGAAGTAGTATTCCCTTTCCCCACAAAACATATTAGCCAATGCAAATTACCTGTATAGGGATCCAATATTTAGGAGATGGGGTTGAAAATATATATGCACTACGGCATTATAATGGGATTGCAAATACCAACCACAGGTTATTGTAGCAAGAAAAATTGTGAATGTATTATTATTGTATTATTGTAATGTAAAATTTTAAACAAAAATGTAACCTCTTTACAAAATGTGTTGTATGAACATTTGTGTAAATGTTTTAAACTGTACATCTTGTAAATATATTTAAGACATCAACACTTAAAAGAGAAGTTGTCTGCCTACAATAAAGATCAATATAAAGCCACATTTGCAGTGTCCTCTGTATGCTGAATCATTGGGACGGGGTCACATATCCTGACTTACAGGGAGAACATGTGCAGAAACACAAACAGGTCAGAAAACAGCGCAGGCAGATGTCACAGATTATTCTGGAACATAGAAATGTGAGAAGCAGTGGAGGATAGTTTGTATAGATTGTGCAGGCGTCCGGCTTCAGCATCCACCTAGTTGGCTGAGACTGGGGCCTTTTGAGTGGTGAGAACTGAGGAGTCTTCCGACTGCTGGCACTGAAGATTGTCTAGGAGCGCATTCATATCAGCCATGTTTGGAGCAGTGTATTCAAACTCTGGAGGTGGATGTCAAAATTTCATCGCCTGAGGTTATTCAAGCTCGTAACAAAATGAAGCCGGGCCAACTCAGAGTCAAGATGAGGTGAAATTCTTCGCTACCTTTGAAAGAGATCAAGATGCAGCCACAAGTGATGTTCATATTGAGCTGCTTCCTGAAGTGTTCTTCATTGATAGAAAAAACAGAGGAAGTAAAGTTCAGCAAAGATCAAGTCCATCTTGGCTGTAGAGTAGTGTGTTCCAACTGCATAGTATGTGGATTTTGTGTACGCGAAACATGTATACTAGATTAATAAGAATTTCTGAGTATGCGACGGAATCTTACTCGACATACTCAACTACCCCAAATGCATTGCGTCTCTTCAGACTGCAATGGCGGCAAAATAATTACGAATAATGGAGAGTGAACGTGAAACAGAAGCTACTCAGGACTCAAGAGGTTAAGGTACACTTAAGAGGAATAACGCAGGAGCTCACATGGACTGTAGACAAAATATATAACACTAAAATATTTAATAATTTTAATTTGGCTTAAAATTATAAAATTAAATTTTGTGGAAGAGGTTACGTTGATTCACATTTGTGATAAATGATTTTCATTCAACGGTAGCTGGGACCGGTCATGTGATCGATACAGTCATGTAATGCAGAGAAGACATATTGCTTGAGTAAACTTTAGTGTGATTAGTCTGCTGGTAATGGCATACTCAATCGTTCATTTAGTAGTCAGCATGCAGTAAATACTCATTGAGTATGTAGTAGGCAGTACGTTAGTAGCCTATGCAATTTCGAACACAGCCTTATTGTTTTGGGGGAGGAGGGAGAGCCCGTAAGTGTTGTAGACAATCTTCTCCAGGTCTGCCTTCTTCTAGAAATTCTAGCTAACTGGCTCCGGCCTGTCTAGGCTCAGCCCCGAGCCTGCCCCAGTATATATAGACATTTTCACAGCTTAGAGATGACAGCCTGAGCACTGTTAGCATTGTAATAAGAAGAACAAGGTGTGAGCGTGGGTGTGAAAATGTGGCTGTGCATTAAATGTTTGCCAGTGTGTGCTTCATAGCCTTTATTCCCTCACACTGTTTTCTAACCTGTAACACTAAAAAGGACATCATCCCGTGCCACGAGGCACTGAAACTTTTTTTTTTTACACAACATTTTTAATTCTAACATCAAGGAATCATTCTTCCATTCATTTTTAATTGTGTTCTTTGGGCTTTAAAGGGAAAAAATGAAAATATATTTTGGAAATAAAGGCACTCACATACAAAACAGTTGTTCTCCAACATCAATTTCCTATTAACAGTTGTGTAAGGTGGTGATGAAAATGGCAGTGGGGATGAATAATTTTGTGTTTTGTTAAAAAATGTAAAACTCTGAACCTTACCTCGCTTTGCGCTGGCTTAGATATTGTTAATTTATTAGTCCAGGGGAAACGCCAACATATCAGAAGGAAGGAAGACGCTTTTTGTGAGCAAAATATGCTCTCATGGTCAACTCTTAAAATTTAAACATTTGAGCCTGTACCTGAGGATATCTGCACTTTTATGACCAATTAGATGATCGGTAAGTATTTCTGTTCAGTTTTCTGTTCAAGATCAGTTTCAGCCAATATTCACCCAAAATGTATTTTTCCACGTATTTAAATGCCATCATTTTGTGATGTTTCAGCTAAAAAAATACATGAAATACACAAGAAAACACAAATGGGCTGCTGACCTTGGGCCAGGGCCTCCCTAATAATACTAATAAAACTTAATTTATGTAGTATGTCATACAAAAAGATGCAATGCAAACAGAAAAACTGAGGTAGACCTTGAGATGTGATTGATGCCTCTAGAAAAAGCTAGTAAGTATTCCTTGTTAATATATTTTTTGTCAAACAAAGACATAACGAAACACACATAGCACAGTGTGCTTCAGCATGCGGAGATGAGTGAGGCGCTGATATCAGGCTGAGGAATGTGCTGCATTGGCACTAACACACTGAATTACAATCAGGATCACTGTGTAGCCCGGTAACATGTACAAGGAATGTTCCTTGTTAACACAGTGCTGTGAAATGACAACAAGTGACAAGAGCAACCACAAACAAGGAGTAATACAAGACCGTACAAGACATTTAGAGGCACACAGAGACTCATGTGATAGGACTAGAAGGCATTCACAGCCAATCAAGGAATTCTTTAAAGAGACACTCCACTTTTTCCACAAGTTGTCACTTCTACTTCTTTTTCTTTTCTTTTTGTCTTCTTTGTCTTGCTTTAGGTTTCGTAAAATTGCACACAGGAATGACAAAATTTAAAGGGTCAAAGAAAAGAAATCTCAAAGGCTTATAAAAGCCAAACAGTTTATAAAATCTATGTCCTTCCTGTGCCTCTCAGTGCCATTATACAGCAATATGTATACATTTATTTTTAAAATCATAGATTTGCATTGACTTGCATCCCACATCTTTCTCCAGGCTACTTGGACATCAAGTGACTGTCCTTTGTCTGACAACTCTTTCTCTCTTTCTGCTACTCTTCCTCCTGTTCCTCGCTGTATCCTTTTTTTTATGTTTCTGTCTCTCTTTCTCGCTCTCTCATTCTGCGTCTTCTCTCGTCTCTCTCCGCTGTATAACCCTAATGTTTGGGCCTGTCATAGGAGGCCCACAGAGAACCAATTAGTTGGAGGTTTTTATGCCTTGCAGTTGAGACACTTTTGCAAACATGTGCACTTTCACTTGCACAAAGTGTTTCTGCGTCTATCAATATTAAAATCAGAAGAAGAAGCTAGCCTTAGTGTGTGTGTGTGTATGTGTGTGTGTGTGTGTGTGTAACAGATTAAACATCTCTGTGAGTTTTCTAGAGTCTGTAGCAGAACTGGGCTGATTGGACTGGCCAGGCCAACATCGCAGTGGGACTCATTTTGAATTTAAAAAATATCAGAGGAGGTTGCTCATCAATTCTTTTGAAGTGTCCATCTGTGAATGCAGCAGGTGCCCCCTGTTGAAAGGTTTGATACAGAATCTGGGAGTGTGAGAGCTGTTGTATTCCTCAGAATGATCTTTCTTTCTATCCTCTTTCTCCGCTTCCCAAACAATCTTGTAATTTTTGCCTTTTCTTGCCTTATTCTCTCTTTCTCTCTCACTGATTTTCTATGTCTCTGTATTACTACACATTGAGAGAGTGAAAAGGGAAAGAAAGGGACAGGAAGAGAGACAAAGGAAAATTAGATAACTAAGGGGTGCCAAAACCACTGGCTATGTTTTTGGCCATCTTATTTTAAAATGTATCCCTTACTGACACACATGTAAATCCATACACATACAGTATACACACACACACACATATCTGACACATATAGTCTAAAAATACCATGAACACCCACTAGATTAGAAGACTACTCCACCGTTATAGCACTGCACTCCTATAACATTGTCAGACTAACGATGGACGGTTTTCTTCTTCTTGTCAAAACCTGGTGCCTACATTTCCCACAATGTAGCTTGACTCGATTTACTCGACAGTACAGATTCGGGGTGTGTTATGCTAGTAGCGGCTAATGTAGCCTTGAGCCACTAGCCTCAAGTAGGGATGAGGAGCGGGCTACAGAGGTCTGGTAAGCTCACTTCTTTCTGACTCCACACTCCAAGATTCTTTTCATTTTCAAACTTGTAGTCTTCAGCCCCACCGGGCGCTGACTCAAGTGACATCACTTGAGGCCATATATCAAAACTTCACACACACGGCTTTATACTACTTTTATTATTCACATATGCAGTAGTGCTCTGCAATTCCTGTAAACAGACTTGGATGTGTAAAATTAAAACAGGCCCAGTTTCCAGTATACCAAGATAAAGACTCTGTCCAACCATGTAACACTAGTCATTTTGTCCTACATAAACTGCGATGCAACATCACTGTCAATAAATCAAGTATTAGAATCCATGGTTTCACATGCCCAACACAAGTCTTCAAGACTAAACAACAAAATACTTAATTTGTTATTGCTTCCCAATACAACCCATGTTTGATCCGTATGAGCAAGACAATTGTACCAAATTATTATTATAAAAATGGATAAGGTTTGTTTAGGTTTAGGTTTGTCATGTTTAGGGGATCATGGTCAAGGTTAAAGAAACCAACGCTGTAGGAAATGAAAAACGAGTTACAACGGTCTCCAGTGTCCAAGTCACACTATCATTCAGCTCATTTGGTGACAGACTTATAGATACTTCATTAAACATTTTTTTGGGGGCTAGCGGAGCCACATAATTGCAACGTGTTTCCAAAGTTAGACACTTAGCATAAAGGCAGCATGCTTACTGAGTAACAGGTGCCATTTATCTGATGTATAGCGGTTCATCATGAACAAATCTTATTGGCTCAGGTGGTTTGAATGACATGCTGTCCAACAGTGTGAGCATATGGACTGGGTTCTGCTGTGGTGGCTTATCCAAAAGTTTCAGGTAACATTATTTTATCTGGGTTACAATTAGTTCACTAACAATGTCACAATTCTGCCATGTCTTGCTTTTTAAAGAGATGTATGCACATTAAAAGGAATTCACTCAGGATGATATGTGTGGTGGAAACAATGAGGAGTTCACCTATAAGAATTTTTCAGTTCTTAAATAAAAATGCACACAAACTCAAACACTCACACACACATTTCCTCTCCCTTCACAACTGGGCCGCCTGGGAGTGTGCACTTTGAATTTGTTTCCAAATGGACTGAAACCAAAGCGTGTTAGACACAGCGGGATGCTCTCTGTGGCAGCAGGCTAAGACGTACCATGTACTCAAGATGTTGTTGGTGTGACTCCAGCTTTTGGCATTTGTCATCCAACTTGTCCTGTACATGTTCTTCCCAATATCCTCTCCTCTTTATCTCTGTTCCCCCCTCTATGTCCTGATTTTTTTCTTCAGTTCTTCCCCTTCATTTCAAAGTGCTTCACTGGCATCAGACCTGTCTTCCACTGCCAGAGCCTCTTGCCTCACATTGCCTCTCTCACCCTCTGTGTGTGTGTGTGTGTGTGTGTGTGTGTGTGTGTGTGTGTGTGTGTGTGTGTGTGTGTGTGTGTGTTAAACCTCAATCCGGTTAATCCCACTAGTAATGGTGTGTATTGGGAGAGGTATCAAACATGACCACTGGGGTTGGTTCTTTGGCCGAGTTATAGCCATGAAAAACAAGGATTCAACACCATAAGTCTAACAGCTTTTCAGAGCCTGCTGTGGAAAATCCTCGATTTCTACTTAGACGCAAATGAACAATGTTCACATCTGCACAATAACTATTGTATAATAAAATCAAAATAAATAGAAGGGACAAATGAATACAAAATATAATGCTTAAAGGACTGTCAATGTACTGAATGAATATATCTCAATAATGTTATATTTTAACATATCTATATTTTTTGTATCAGCTGAGAGCTTGACTGCTGTACCCACAGTACGTGTAGAAGCTCGAGCCATCTCCTGTAGGGCATATTTGACTGCTTGACATATTCTTTGTCGACGCTACAGATCCGAGGTTATCATCCATATTTATCTGGTTCAGTATATGTCAGCTTCACAGGCTTCAGTCAGATATACCCTCCAGCATCTGTGTACCAGCTGTGTTGACCTTTCTCCTAAAAAGTTGTATTTGAATATGTTTAAAATTAAGTTATATGTAATTTCTATGTAATTACTTCTTTATGTACAGTACAACCTCAAACAATCCACCCACACCTCTGTTAGATAAATACCTGCAGGGGAAACTTGGAGATGTCAGTGTACATGTCGTGTGTAATGTTTACTTTTGGTACCAAAACCAACAGTGCTATACCTTATTATGATTCAGTCCTGCCATAAATATTAGAGCACCAAATGTGTATTAAACTATGAATGAAAATAGTCCCAGCAACAAATGTGTTCATTTCTGTTTCAGTAGCATTTGCTAAAGCTACAGTGCCAAGATGTTTTCTGAAATTACTAAGCTTTCTTTTTTTAAATGAAATGATACATTCGTGACCTGTATTTTAGAGTTTTCTGAGTCTTCCAAATAGGCTTTGTGCTGAGGTCCACAGACAGAGTAGGGAAGTTGAAACGTGGAGAAACAGACAAGCGCTTTGTTGGTTCCATATCAATGCAGGCCTTGGCTTTCACTGAGAGATGCATCACAAATCAAAGGTTCCATTTACTTATTAAAGTCTGTTCTGACCCTTAGCCATTCTCACAGTCTCTGGGTAGTAGAGTACAACTGCAGCGGTGGGGACAATAAGGCAACCTAAGGCAACCTAAATTGTTAAACTGAAGCTTGAGAGACAGAGTGCACAGAACTCCCATTGGATTTCTTCTCTATTGTAAAACAGTTTGACTGAAAACATTTACCGTGTTGAAAATTCATGTTAAAATCTGCAGGACATATTTTTTTCTTTTCTTTTTTTATGGTGGAGCATTTCACTCTGCATGTAAGCAGATACGTTTACTAAAAGTTAGAAAGTTCATTTCTGCTTTCAGAAAGTTTGTCAGTGTGTATTATTAGACAAATTGTATGGTAGGTGTAATATATTTGGTCAATATTATACATAGGTGGGTTGTTCAAGTGAGAGTTGGAAGGTGTTTTCCTTAAAGAGTTTCGCTGCTCTTTTGCTCATACAAGCCTGAAGTAAGACTCAGTACTGTGTGTAAAGGTAAAACTAAGAAAGCTTTCTCCAGCATCAGTTTGATGGCTCTGGGTATATTTGGCAGATTTCTTTTAGACCTATCAGATGCCAGCTGTACTTATGAAAGGCCCTATACCACTCACAGATAGACAGAGAAAGTTAGACTTGTTTCGACAAAGCATAGACATTATAAAGGTGAGTTGACCTTTTACCACCCACTGTTCTGCCCGTGGGATGCAAGCACTATGGAAACTATGAAAAACTTTCACAGACTGCAAGTACCATGAAAGGTTACATCAATATAAACTTCTCATATTTGTCTTTATACATAACAATTTTTGGTCATTGTGGTCATTTTTGTAAAAAGTAATCCTGGTACAATGCATGGCAGAGTATGCAATTAAAGTCTTTAAAATATGAAGCCTCCCTACCTTTAAAGAAGTCTGACAGTCCAACAACATAATACATCATTAAAAACTGTATGTCTAAATTCTTTGCAGGCATCTTAACAGTCAAAAATTGTAAATGTGTTTTATTAGTTAGGCAGACCACCTGCAAAAGAATGGTGGGTGGTAAGGTGTTACACATGTTTCAAGCAGGAAATATGGAATAATGTGTGGAAAAATATTGAATTATATATGATAGAAGTAAAAAGAAGTTAAGGAATCATTCTCCCTTTCGTACATCACTGTCTTTGGGGTATATGGTATTTTACAACTGTAGGTGTTATATAGTTACATAAAACATGTGTGTAATTCATCAAAATAAAAGTAATTGGAACTGGATATCATCTCCACTTTAGCGTGCAGCCACACAGCTACATATAACTATTTTATGCAATTCTATAACTTCACATTTTTTTAAATTTATTTACAATTTTCTGACAGTTAACTCAGATTCTTTCTGTATGTGTCAATCAAAACTAAACATACCAGTTTTTATTTTATTCATTTTGTAAAAAGTTGCATTTCATGTTACAAACATTCAGGAGCAACACCAGAGCCAAGATGAGGGGTCGTCTAACATCTAACATTATTATACTGTCACCAACTGGCTCTTAGACTGGGACCAAAATGGGACACACATGGGTATACTAAATAACAAAGTCATTTATTTACAACAAAAACAACAAAATAATCAAAGTAAATAAGTGGGAGGATTCTGTAAAGTCGGTAGTTTAGGGAGTGGATGAGTGAAAATGTGCTGCACAGATGTGCTGTAAAAACAAAGAAAAAGCAACAAAAGCAACAATGCAGAGGTGTGTGTGAGAGATCAGCCAGATGAATGGCTGCTTTTCTGGCTTATATGCACACCTGGGAAGGGGCACACGGGGCCCAGGTATGTCCCACGCCACTGATTAACCTCCGGCAGGTCTGCAGCCCTTAAGACCGAAAGCAAAGCAACAGCAGAGCGAACCAAGCAGAGGGGGCGTCACAATACACATATACATAATGTACAGGTTTGCTCTAAACTGCCATCAGAACTAAAGGAACAAGGTAAATCCAGTGTGTGATCCTAGTGAGTCAAGTAAAACGTGCTGACAATATTTCTTCTTGGAGAAAGAATATTTATGTGGTCACAGAAGAGAGAGATGTAAAATAAAGTGCAAGTGAAGCCTTTTTTTCTGATGAGTAACTCCTCGTAACACTACAGGGGGAGGACATTTAGGCCGTAGATAAGTACTGGGTTTAATATTTTCTGGAATTACTCTATGATAACTGTTATTGGTTTTACCATTATATTAACCAATATTCAGAAGACAGTATCAAATATCTCAGAGTATTTATTTAAACCCACCTGCATGTCTGCAAGTTTTTATATATATGTCTATGTATTTCGTGACAGATTTCAACCTGGCAGGCCAATAATTGCCCTGTTAACGAAAGAGATAACGTTTAAATTAACTTCCAGAGAGTTTGAATGGCAGCGAGAAGCCTTCCTCATTTTGTAGGAGTAATGTGGCTGTGCCTGCAGCTCAAGAGGTGATGGAGCGTCGGACAGAACCAGCAGTGCTGTGGCCGGTTAATGAGGCACACCTGTGCCTAATTAAATCTCCCCCTTCATATAGATGCTAGTTTAGAAAGCTTGAACTGCAGGGTACAGATGCACTGTCACGTGTTAAATTCTTTAAAAAGCTGCTCTACACTCTACAAATTGTTGGCTTCATCACCAAAATAGAGAACATTGAGCTTGAGTTGTGGTTTTAATTAAAATACAGACTGAATCAGGGAGGTCTTCCACTTGTTCTTTCTGCAGTAGTTGAGGCTGGACTTTGGATATAGTAGAAGTGTACTTTGCAGAAGACAGTGCAGGAATGATGGGATCTCTCCTGGGGAAAGTTCTGCATCAAGCTCGCCTCGCACCAGCAACACATTTACCTGATGTTGACAGATTGCCGCCACCATCCGCTGCCTTTTTCCCCTTCCAGCTTTCCGTGTTTCCCAGCATGCTCTACTGAGGATGTAGCCAGTAGTTGACCCAGAGCTTTCCAGGAAGTCTCTGAGGGATCGATGAGAGTGCGTGTGTGGCCTAAACAGCAGTGTGCTGCCAGTCTTCCTTGCTTCCCCTCTGGTGAGGTGCAGGTGGTGGCGCACCATCTGCTGGCATCCTGCCTAAAGAAGACAATCCACTGGCTCTGCCTCACATTCTGCTTAAACCTGTCAGATATGTGAATGTCTAAATACCTGAATGTGAGATTCGACTGAGCCCCAGAGCCAATTAGCTGCCCATGTGTGAAAGTGCACATGTGACCCCATGGAATTGGAAGTGGTTTGAGTGTTCTTCATGTATGAGTCACTGTGAGGAAAAATGACGTTGGTCCATGTGTTACTGAAATGTTACACACATGCATTCAAGCTGTCACTTACTGAGTCATAGTGTGTGTATCTATACGTCACAAACATGCATTTTTAATAAGCATCTTTAGTAAATGTGTGCATTTATTTCTGTCGCGTGTGTGTGTGTGTGTGTGATGGAGAGTATCACATCCCCCTGGGAGGTGTGACTGATTCGACTAGACAATGACACTCGTGTTTTAACAAGTTAATTCTGCTGTTTCTCTCACCTGACCCAGATGAAATGATTGTTGACCATATAATTATGCTTGCTGACAGAGATTTGTTTGCGTGTCTCTGTGTGTGTCTTTAAATTAGCAAACTATGGTAGATGAAGCACCAAATTACTGTCTTTTCCTGTTCCTCACATGAATGTACCCAAATATCGAGGCTGTGTTTCCACCAGCAATTCCATTCATGCCTTTGAGTCTAGTGTAGAGACAAGTTTACCTACAGAGAAATCAAAATAAAGTTTAATCTGAGAGGAGAGCAAGTGAATTTCACTGCACTTATATGGTCGCCATGAGCGCCCAAAGCTCACAAAGAAATAGTTGGATATGGACATGACATTACTTAGTCATTGATAACAAAACAAAGGAGAATGGGCATCCTGTTATGCATTGGTTCCCAATTGGTGGGTTTGGGTTCAAAAGTGGACCTATTCTGATTGGATTGCGAGCATGTGCTTCAGCGTCATCAAAAATAAATAACTTTGAAATAAATAGTTTGAAGTGTAGTGAATTTCCCTGTGTGTGTAGGTGCGAGTTAGATAGTTGCGGAGTTGTCCAGCATAAGGCTTTGTTGCAATGGCTCAGGCGACCGACAGGAACCTGACAGCTGCTGCACCTTAGTACCAAAGAGGTATTTTAATCCTACTCTCTCACCGATAATAATAGTTTACATGCAAAGCTCACACACCATTGTTTATACTCCAGTGACCCTCCTGACCACTGGAAGAATCCTGCAGTCATTAAGGCAGCGTTCAGACTGAAAAATGAAAAACTGCAGCCCCCTCATTCATTTTAATGGAGCCAGTCCATCGAGGCATGCAATTTGAAATGTATACACAAGGTCAAGGTCATGGTTATTTTGTCTTTCAATATAGCATATCACACAATACATATATGTTGACATATCTCTGTTACTGTTGACGACTTCATCAACATGAAATATTGATTTGAGGGGTTAATGGTAGTTTTGGGTTTGCTGCAGTGAGATGCTCAAACACATCACTATTTTACACTTGAGTATCTGTTTGATAGCATTTAAATAAAAACAAGATGTTTATGACAGTACTGTATTTTGTTATGTATTAACATACAAAGAAAGTCATCAAAAGCTGGGGAAGAAAGATACCTTCTAATAGGACTGTTAAGTCTTCTACCATGTCTCTGAAATCTGGCTAACAATCATATCTTGGCGTTTTCAAAAAGCTCAGTTTTCCCTATATATGACATTGTTTTTAAAATTATCCACCTGAAATGGACATTTTTGAAAAAGCCCTGTTCTGTTATTTCCTCCACAACCCTGCCGAGATGCCAGTGAGCACCGTCTCTAACAGGACGCTCTGTGGCCAGTAGTATGACTTTGGTTCAGCTCCCAAGTGTGAATGTGTAGAGATAGTAAAGCAGGTAATGAGGTACCATGCACGGCTGAATAAAAGAAAAGTAATGAGTGTATATTAATTCTGTCTCACAGACAAACATTTAAATTGCTATTTGTCTGACTTACATATACTGTATATCAGTTGCTCCCCCCCAGACAAACGCAGGTGGGCTGGATAAATAGAAGCCATTTTAATAACAAAGATATTGCCTTTAATTCAAAATGTTAAGTGTGGTGCCATTTGTCAGAGACATAGCTAATGATCTGTTCATAATGGAAGTGAAAACATAAACAGAGAGAGGAGAGGTGAGGGAGACTGAAGAGGAGAAAATGGAGGAGAGCAAGTAGAAAGGAAAGAAAGGAAGACAAGATGGAAAATGGAGAGGTGGGTGGGAAAAAAAAGCAGAAGAGAGACACAGATCAGGAAAGAAACCAAGCAAGAGACAGAGATTAAACAAAAAAAAGGGAAAAAGAAAAGACAGAGAAATAAAATAATCAGACACAAAGAAAGAATCTAAGAAAAGACACAGAGACAAAGAAATACAGCGACAACAGGATTTGCATTCAAGCTCTGTCAGACTCCTCTTTCAGCCTATTAATTAAAGCCCTTCCTGATTGTTCTAAAAATGAACCAGCCAGTCGGCAGACATCCTCACACATCATTAAGTCTCTGATTACATCTACAGCAAGTCTACTGCTTTTTTTTCCTAAAAGAAACAGAAATGATTACAGCTACAGCTATTAAATAAGGCAGAAATCATTACATGTCCTGTCAAGTCAACAGCCATTAAATAGGCCTGAAAAACAATGACAGTGATGCTGATTTGTTCTCTGATATCAGAGGCGAGAAATGAGAGAGAGTGGGTGGGAGGAAGGGAAGGGGGGGGGGGGGGGGTGAAGGATATGAAGCAAAGCACCACAAAGAAAGAGACAGAAGTGGGAGAGAGAATCAAAAGCCTAACAAGCCAACAAAGTGCGATAGACAATTAGCTTTCCATGAATTTCAGACATCTGTGAGTGTCTTTTATTCTCTATTTCCACAGCATGAAATTAGACCAGAAACGCAGATCTCTCCGAGCCAACACTAGCCCCCGCTAATTAAGCAGCGCAGACCGAGCTCTGGAGTGCTATTCTCCCATGCCATCTTTGTTTCTTGGAGGCTTTGGAAACAAATGTGCTCTCTGTAGCTCGTTATTCAAGAGCCAGAATTCATTCATGAAGCAGATTCAAGAAAACAATATTAGATGAGGCTTTTCTCTTTTTTTCAGATGTCAGCCCCAGAACTAAACAGTGTTGTTAGTCGCATCTTGTTACAAGTTTGGCTGCAGGAGAATCCAAACACTGTGTTTTTGTTCAGTTCAGTCATAGTAGTTCTATGACTGAACTGAACAAAAACATTGAGAAACATGCAGAAAACTGTATATAATATATTATATTATATATAATAACTTGGTAAACTCTTTTACATCAGTTTGTTTAGACTTTGATTTTTCTTGTTAAAATGTTGGGAATATCATAGTTGGCTGGTATCCAAGGGTACAGATTGAATTCCCACTGTCACCAGGCCAAAAATCCTAATATAAATATATCCTAAATATCCTGTTCTCGCCTGTCAAATTGATCACAAATCAGCAGGAAGAAGTTTAATGAAAATGTTTCACAATAAGGTCTGTAGATTATCTGGAATAACTGAAACATTTTCAATTTTCAAATATAATTTTGTCCGGCTGTGCGCACCACAAACAAAACTCCATTCACCTCCATTGTAATTGTTTAGCAGCAAAACTCTGAGGCAGATACTTTACGACCTTGGCAAATCAAACCAAGACTTCAAAACTAGATTCCATTGGGGTAATGCCGGGTCCAGACTACACAATGTTTTTGTTTTTGTCTGCTTGCCACTTTTCACGATGTGCATGTCGTAATTTGTAAGGAGGTGCTAGGGACTGACTTCCGGGAACAAGAATGTAAATAAACAGCGACATCTGAAGCGGTGTGTATGATATGTGTCTTGCATTCGGAAAAACCTAAAAAAAGAATGAAAAAAGAACAGTTCCATCTTGCAGCACCAACAACAACATTCCTCTTTCACTTCGCCGTGCTCTGTGCACCTATTGGTCAACATTTGGAACACGTCAAGGAAGGAAAACATTTCTGACTAGTCTTGCTGTTCGGATGCCGTGAGGCCAGCGCCCTACGTCTGTCGGGTCGGGCTATTATCAGGCTGATATTGTGTAGTATGGAATAAGTGTTTCTTTGTGATTTGGGTGAACCAATCCGTTAAAATAAAATATCAATATGATGCAAATGCAAACTTTAGTCATTAATAACTTACTTCACACAATTATAGGAAGGACTTCTGTTATCAGCTTCCATTGCTAACTTATATGCAATAACAAAAAAACGGAGACAACATCAGTTTGTGTTATCAAAAGTGTCCGCATGTCCCAAAAGAACAAACTTTAAAGTTGAGCCCTGCAGTGGAAATGAATCCAGAAGTTTCTCTGTTTGATATCACCCAGTCAGTAAACTTTGTCCTGATTTGAAGTGTTGAAGGTCAAAGTGGCTCTGCGTCTCGGTTGTACTGTAATTCACATGGCCACACACAAACACAGGTGAGTGTGTGCACTAGAGAGCAAGAAATGGTGTGTCAGAGTAAGAAGTCTGTCACAGAGGAACCAATAAATGGAAGCTTTGATGGCTCAGACCACAGGACACACACACACACACACACACACCACACACGACTTCAAAGACGCTCAGCCTGCCACTGCTCACACTCAGGGTGTGTGTGTGTGTGTGTGTGTGTGTGTGTGTGTGTGTGTGTGTGTGTGTGTGTGTGTGTGTGTGTGTGTGTGTGTGTGTGTGCATGCTGAGATGAGGAGAAGCATTGATCCAGAGAGGATAGGTATAGTGGGATGAGAGAAAGACATGGGGGTTTGGGGAGAGATCTGATCCTCGGCCACAGCAGCGATAACGTCGACAGTGAATCTACATGGAGACGTGGTGAAGAGTTTCTGCAGCATCAGAGGCTCATTGAAGGACTAATATTACTGATCAAACAGAATAGGATTGACGATTACGGTATGTCAGAGATGTCAGAGTCATTAATCGGGAAAAAAAGTGTATGATTGAAATGGATTTATTCATAATTTACCACTACATTTTAATTTAAATTAAATTAGATTAAAACCAAAGAGCCAGCTGACATCACCAATCACAATGTGAGGGGCTGCATGTCATGACAGAAACATTAAAGACAAACAAAGTTCCAGTCCTGATTCAAGACATCAAGTTAAGGACATCCAACGATCCACAATTCAGAGCTGTGGGGACAAAACAGAGCCTGATAATTACCAAGACATTCTGTATGGGAGAGCAGGCACCTGCAGAGAAAGGGAGAGGTATTTTAAGTAACTGTATTATCAACACTGTTAACAGTAAAAATAATGTAATAAAAATCTTTGGATTCTAAGGCCATGGCTATGCAGTAATTGAGGTTCAAAGAGAGAAGGAGAGAGAGAGAGAGAGAGATACTGAGAGGTCATGGTGTAAACTTAGCAAGAGGAGTGAGCAAGACTTTTCTGCAGTCACATTCCTGCATTAGATTTCTGGTATACGCGCATGCATGTGTGTCTCTGTGTGTGTCTGTCTGCGTCTGTGTGCGGTCGATACCACATGACCTGACACAAAGCCATATCCCACTGTGACTAACAACAAAGACAGGTAGAGGAGGAAGCTGAGAGGGCAGGACGGTGAGAGACAGGAGGGGGAGGAGGAGAGGAGAAAATGTTAGAAGGGTGAAGTGGCAAAAGGAAAGAATGGGGAGGAAGAGGAAAGAGAAGAGGGGGGTGTGAGAGCAATTTTGATAACAAATGACCTGCCACAGAGTCCATATACCTGTAACAGGGACTGTTGGAGGGAGAAAGACTTTGGACAGTGGTTATTATCACTTCAAAGCCTCACTGGGGAGTTGGAAAGTTCTCATTGACTTGTGTAAGGTAGACCAGTATTTCTTCTACAAGCAGTCAGTGGTGCAGAGTGCAGGCTTCTCAACTGCCATTTAGCCCATGTGACATAAGAAATCATATTCCTGAGAAACACACATTTGAAGCACATAATGACATTTTCTGAAACAGCATTAAAGCTATGTATAGCTTAAGTGTAAAGTGGCTATAATCAAAGTCTTGACAATAACAATGTATGAAATGACAATGTGAAAACAGTGTGGCAATGTGAAAGGGGTCGCTCGTAGTGATGAACCTACGGGGAATTATCACCTTGGCATAGTTAGAGACTAGCTAGTGAACATAGTGGAGCATTTAAATGGAATGGTAAATGGACTTCACTTATATTGCACTTTTCAACCTTAAAGAGAAACTCCAAAAAACACAATTTTACACATATTTGGGGGCCTAAATGACTAATACTTACCAAAAGGTTTGGAATTGGTCAAGTAGATCACCTCCGCTGGCATCCACGAACGTGCTGCAATGATTGCAATGTAATCCTTGTGGGCAATTGCAACCGTGAACAGTATGTCCACTAAAAGTGCTTGTTTTTGCCAAAGACAGGCTCTAATTGTTATTCGGAGTGTCTGACAACATTATGGAAAAGAGTAAGATCCTTTTTGTTGAACCAGAAACAGAAGTCTCGCTCAAGGAAAAGTCTCGCTCTGAAATCTTGTGAGAGGTTGAGTGGTTCCAGGAAGACAAAAGGATCTAACTCTTTCATTTTCACATTCTCATTTTGCTGTGGCTTTCTAGCTATTTAAGAAAGGACTCAAAACACACTTTGCTTGGTCAAAGATCAAACTACAGTTGTTACCAAGGGGGCAGTCAGATAAGCGGACAAAACCAAAAGGACTAAAGCAGGTCAGGTAGGTCTCACAAAACAGGCAGGGAACAAGCCTGGAAAATGAGGCAACACACAGGAGATAATTTAGCAAAGGGGTGAATGCTGGAGGGGTAGTATGCATATTAGAGCTCATGACTAATGGGAAGCAGGTGTGTAGCGAGGACACTGGTCAGGTGATGGGTGGGGAATGGCGGGGACTGAAACGACAGAAGTAGTTAGTAAAACATCACTGGAATGACCAAGGGCAATGATGAAATCATGGCAGTTTGTCAGAAATGAAATACACACAATGGCTCAGACTGTAATTCAATTCAAATCAACCTTGACTCACAAGACAGTGTAATGGTGAGGAATGTTAAATTTGGGTTTTATTGCTTTCTTTCTATAATAGTGTATTGTTCAAAAATGAAACCATTTTGGTGAAAATTGCTGTGAATTCTTTTTTGAGTGTTTCAGTCCATTCATCTCAGTGAACACAGATGCATACTCTAGCATCTTATTTGATACCACCACTAGGTGTCGTCAAAGCCAGACATTTTAAAATCATACACATAGGGGCTTTAACAACTTCATCAGTAAATATTTGCTCAGTTGTCATGGAACTGTGGATGTTTAGGATTTCCCATCTGCAGTGGCTTCAAAATTTTAATATCAACACAGCCAAATAAGATGCGATGTGAGGTGTTAAAAGCAGATGATTTATACACATATCCACCTCCCAAACTCCATACATTGGTGTTACTCTACAACCATGGTCACTAATAGGCGGGCCGCGGTCCAGGTCCAGACGCCGTCCTATCCGGACTCGGACCTATAACCGTTAAATTATTGAGAATTATTAAATTTTGATGGATCGTTTCTATTTTAACCGGCACTGCTTTTTTAGCCTTTACGGCACTGGTTTAGCGGCCCTGAAAACTCACAGACCAATCACATGTGCTGAAAATCATCTCACGTGATGTCACTCAACCAATCAAATTATAACGCAAGTAAAACATTTTGATGTTTGAATTTTTTTAATTGAATACTCCTGCTCCACAATTTGCATTGGCACTGAATGTAGCTCATAGGTGACATGGTTGCAATATGACACAGTAAGAATTTACACTGAAACAGAGTTTAACAAGTTAACATTTCAATGACATAGGAGCTGTGAGAATGACTGTGTGTGAAGTATGTGTATGTGTGTGTATGTTTGTGCCTATTGCATAGTGTGATTGGGTTCTTTCTAATCTTGTACTACATTTGTGAGAACCAAAGTAAGTTTAGACAGTAGATTAAAGACAATTTTTGGAAAGACAGGGCATCGTTGCTGATCCTCAGTTCTCCTTAAAGACTAGGATTTAGGAGCTATAGGGAATGCGTTATGTCAACAAGGGTCCTCACAAGTAAAGAAATAGGTGTTTGTGTGTGTACGTGGGTGTGTGTGTTCTGTTTTTTTCATGATTCAGTTGCCTTCACTTAATTACTGAAGTTGTGCTAATAAGTCACATCAAAGCAGTGAAATTACTGTTGTGTGAAATGCAAGTTTGAAAAAACTATGTGTGATTACTCATTGAATCAGTGAGAAAAATGTTTGTAATTTCTCAAACTCTTAGGGCTGATGATGCCATTAGAGTGTAAAACTGGTGTGAATTTGTTTCACGATGTGACTCCTCTCTAATAGAGATGCAACAATGATTTTCACTTGCAGTCATTTGTCCTCTTCAGTCTGTTGCTACAGAAAACAACTTGTAAACAAATTTGAAAAAGTGTAATCCCTCACTACATAAAATGTAATAAAAGAAACCAAACAGTAAATATATCTTTTTACACCAGTATTCCTTACACATTTAAACATCTCTCAGTCATTTGTAGATGCTTCTCTTTACAGCATTTCTCAAGGTTGCAAGTGAACAAAATATATAAAACAGGGAGTAGTCATGTTTGTTACATTCACTCTCTACAACTTACAAACAGGAGAGAATGAGTCTGGGAATGAAACCGATGAGCCCTGCAAACTTCAAGAGGATGTAAAAGTCAAGTTTAAATTAAGTTTGACAGTGCGCCAAATAAATTCATCAAACATTTCACCTCTGCCATAGTCCTTGCACTCACTACATCCAAACAGCACCCCATCTTCTCTGCTATTTATTTTATTTTGCCGTGCAGGTATAAAACAAGAATGTTAACAAAAATTAGATTTTAATCATCGTCTCTCAAACTAGCTGGACGTCGGAGAGCAATGATGCAGTTTGCAGTCTGGTGGTGTAATATCATGCTAAACAGAGCAATGGCACATTGCTAGAATAATGATTTCTCCACGTCCAAACACACTATGTACTACTACAAATGGGTGCGCTCCAAAAACTGACTGGCACAGTGCCTGTTTGAGCCAGGTAGGCCTTTTTCATGGAAGGCATTTTGAAATGTCATAGTAGGAAAAGCACATGAAAATAAAGTAAATAATAAAGTTGAAGATGGCTGAATTCCATTTAGAGTTACGGTTTCAGGGTCCTGCTCTTGTGCATGCTGGCTCACTGTCACACTGGCTTACTGGGACACTTATGTATGGAGCCATTGTTCATGTTCACCTGCGCTTTTACTATAAAAGTCAACAATGTCTACTGTGAAAAATTTCCATTCCATTTTAACGCGGCACTCAAAACAGTGCATCAAGCTTATGACTAGAAAAGACAGCAATAAAAGAAAATATCACATGTACCAGCAGGCAACGAAACACACTTCACACACGTATTTTACACAGATTGTTGTAACTTTATCCAAATGGGAAAGGTACTTTACTGTCTTAAAAGATGTAAAAAGATTACAGTAAATTAAAGTTAACCACAGCATCCTTGCTGGTATGTAACAAGTGGCATGCCAGCATGAATAAATGGAAATTGAAATAAAACTGGAGAGTGAGACAGATGTCAATCATGTAGTCTGTACATGCTGACACAGTCCACAGCAGAGGTCTAATCTGGTTAAAGTGAAAATACCTGAGAAAGTGGAGCAATCTTTAATGAGTCCTGGTTTTGGAATCCCCTTCTCTTGACAAAAGAAATTAACTTTTGTCCAACAGTAGGTTTTTTTTTTAAATTTCTGTGTACAGTTTTGTTTCTTGCAGGCATTTATACATGTTTTTGGCGTTTATATGATTTTATACACCCACCTATTGGTGCTTTGCTGTTGCCATATCTTTCTGTGTGTTTTTGGTTGTTTTCTAAACAAGTAAAGCTGCTCTTGGAATAGTTACAGACCTTTAAAACAGTGGCTCGTGCAGTACTGAGAGGCTTATTAAACTTTTTTGGCCAGAAATCCAAGAAAGTGAATTTCATCTTACACCCTGGGACCAGGCTCATTAAAAGTTTAAATTCTAAGATCCGTGGTAAGGGTCATAAACTTTTATCAACTGAGGACTCAAGCTGAGTACATTTAATCTTGCCCTGTGACCCAGGCTCATTAAAAACATGCAGCTCTTTTTGTCGGACAATAATCTGCACTAGAGAGTTATTATGGGAAAAAGATATAAACATGGACACGTGGGGCCAAGAGAAACATGGTAGTGAGATTACATCCTCAATGTACTTCAAATTTACTGGACTTAGAGAATGAACATCCATAGGACAGACAAAACTATTTCACAAGGTTAAATCTTCTCCCACTGTGTTTATCAGCCACAATGAATTGGTAATAGACCAATAAATGTAACAATAAAAAACAACAGCACATGCTGTAGAAGAAGATTTAATATTGTGGTAACTCTACTTTTTATTCTAACACCCTGAAGGTGTATCAACATCTTGTATTTTTCGAGCCAAACTATATACATATTTTCAGACGTTTTAAAGTCATCTCATGATGTTAGCATGATGTCAGCCCAGATGTAGTATATCATACAGTATTTATTGTGATACCAAGGCATAATTTGTGTTAAGAATAATGTAACATCAAACATCAACTAATAGTATGTCATATGATATGATATGAAATATATATATATATATATACACACACACCGATCAGCCATAACATTATGACCACTGACAGGTGAAGTGAAGAACATTGATTATCTCGTTACAATGGCACCTGTCAGTGGGGGGATATATTAGGCAGCAAGTGAACATTTTGTCCTCGAAGTTGATGTGTTGGAAGCAGGAAAAATGGGCAAGCGTAAGGATGTGAGCGACTTTGACAAGGACCAAATTGTGATGGCTAGATGACTGGGTCAGAGCTTCTCCAGAACTGCAGCTCTTGTGGGGTGTTCCCGGTCTGCAGTGGTCAGTACCTACCAAAAGTGGTCCAAGGAAAGAAAACCGGTGAACTGGCGACAGGGTCATGGGCAGCCAAGGCTCACTGATGCGCATGGGGAGCGAAGGCTGGCCCGTGTGGTCTGATCCAACAGAAGAGCGACTGTAGCTCAAACTGCTGAAAAAGGTAATGCTGGTTCTGATAGAAAGGTGTCAGAACACACAGTGCATCGCAGTTTGTTGCGTATGGGGCTACGTAGCCGCAGACCGGTCAGGGTGCCCATGCTGACCCCTGTCCACCGCCGAAAGCACCTACAATGGGCACGTGAGCATCAGAACTGGACCACGGAGCAATGGAAGAAGGTGGCCTGGTCTGATGAATCACGTTTTCTTTTACATCATGTGGATGGCCGGGTGCGTGTGCATCTCTTACCTGGGGAAGACATGGCATCAGGATGCACTATGGGAAGAAGGCAAGCCGGCGGAGGCAGTGCGATGCTTTGGGCAATGTTCTGCTGGGAAACCTTGGGTTCTGCCATTCATGTGGATGTTACTTTGACACGTACCACCTACCTAAACATTGTTGCAGACCAAGTACACCCCTTCATGGAAACGGTATTCCTTTATGGTAGTGGTCTCTTTCAGCAGGATAATGCGTCCTGCCACACTGCAGAAATGGTTCAGGAATGGTTTGAGGAACACGACGAATTCAAGGTGTTGACTTGACCTCCAATTCCCCAGATCTCAATCCAGTCGAGCATCTGTGGGATGTGCTGGACAAACAAGTCCGATCCATGGAGGCCCCACCTCGCAACTTACAGGACTTAAAGGATCTGCTGCTAACGTCTTGGTGCCAGATACCACAGCAGACCTTCAGAGGTCTAGTGGAGTCCAGGCCTCGACGGGTCAGGGCTGTTTTGGTGGCAAAAGTGGGACCTACACAATATTAGGCAGGTGGTCATAATGTTATGGCTGATTGGTGTATATATATATATATACACCAAAGTAATTTATTCAAATAATCTTATTGAAGTTCCCATATGTGACTTTTCAAAGGTCCCTCTGTTGTATTTCCTGTGTAATCTTATTTCCAACAAACCTCTTTCTGTGTCTCCTCTGTCCCTGTCTCTCCATCATTCTTTACTTCTTCTGCAAGTCTCCATATATTTTTTATCCTCTCCTCTATCAACTCCTTCTCTCTCCTCCGCTCACTCTGTCGATCTGTCGCTCTGTCTGTTCTGTTGCTCCTGTGACGTATCTGTAAATCCAGTCCAGTATATTACACGAGCAGCATTCAGCCAGTATTTTATAACTGTCTCTCTGTCTTTCTCCTTCGCTCATTCTTTGTTTCCTCCCGTCTCTATCTTTTTTTCCCTCCTCTCACTCTCACGCTGTCTCTCCCTCTTTCCATCAACAGTGTCCTCCAAATAGACTGCAGAGTGGATTAATGATCTACTGGCTTTATATTGTGTGTGTGAGATGATGTCTGTGACTTTGTGTGTGAGTGTGTGTGAAAGCTGTCCTTGGTTTGGCATTAACAGTTCATGTGGGAGTTGATATTAGTCTGGGCTGACAACAGCTATCCATTTTATACACACACAAACACACATGCACAGAAATTATACAGGAATTAGGGTGACAAGATGGCACCTAGATGGTGACTTGTCCAGATTTTCCATCCAGATCCAATTTAAGTAATTAATTCAGTCATTTATTACTTCATATTGTGAGTGTGCGGTTACGCTTCCTGTTGAAAGTGAATGAAGAGAACAATTAATTCCAGTAATTTGTATGTATTAGCACAAATTAGCACTTTTACCTCTGCCAAGGAGGTTGTGATTTTTCTTCTCCCAATTGTTCATTAGCATGATATCTCAAAAACCAGTTAGCAGATTTGAATGGAATTTGCTGGCAAGTTGCACCATGGGACAAGAAACCAGTGATTATTTTTGATGAATCCAGGATTTCTTTTACAGCATATGTACTCCTTGACTGTATTACTATATATGTGCAGATCCAGATGGAAATCATCAAAACTAAATGACACTCACAGAAAGGGTAACTCCACAAATGCAAGAAACAATTGTTTAATTTTGTTTTAATAGAAGACGTTTTCTTTATTTGCATCTGGACCTGGATCTGTATCGAAACAAACAGTGATGGACAGTGGGACATATTCGATAAATGCCAGATTTGTTCAGCCCTTCTGTGTAAAAGTTGATCTCATCAGATTTCCTTGATATTATTAAATTGTTCTCACCAAGTACATTCAGTGAATCCCTACGTACAACCAAATAAAACCAATGTTCCTTTAATGTAAAAAGCAGCTGGATAACCATAGAAGGCCAAGTAAAGTCAATCCCAGTGATGGGAGGTATACTGTATAAATAATCAGATCAGTGGGTGGAGAAGGCGGAAGAGAAGCAGCTAGCACCATGTAGATAACTGACACCTTCACCCTCAGCAGCAGGTGGTGGATCAAAACACATGATTTTCATACAAAATGGGAGACCCTACTACCAACCATTTTGGGATATATGCTTATTCATTTTCATGCTGAGAGCTGATGAAAAGATATTTACCATCCTCTATACCATGTATGCATGCAAGCAGTGGCTTCATATTAGCACTACACTTCAGCACATACAGGTGCTGGTAGGTGTATTTTTATATAACATTAATGCCTAAAATACCAAGTAATAGCTAAAAACGTATCCTCTTAACTTAGCTTTGAAATAACCTTAATTTTATTCGTTTATGTTTTTAATTGAATCTGATTGTGCATCTAAATGTGGGAGTATTTTCTGTGTTCTTTTATCATTTTATTTTTTCTTGATTTAAACTGTACTAGTTTACTTCTAAATCTTTTCTTGTATCACCTGCATAAATATCTGCAAGAAATTATATTTTATTAATTGAGTGTGTAATCAAATAAAAAATCTGGCAGACAGTCTGGTGGTGATGGCTTGTCTGCAAATTGTTGAATGTGTTGTTCTATTGCACATTTGCATGTTAGTAGCTTTACTTTAAAAGGTAGAGAACGTGTAGTCAACACAGTCAGTGTGTTGCCACCTGTAGTTGTGTGTTTGCAGTTTTTTTTATGTATTATTATGCTGCTCTTCTGTTGGTGAGTACAGGAAAAAAGAATCATCTACTTCATCCCTGTTTGTGTCTGTGTGTGTTTCCCTTTTTTAAACATACCTGTATGTATGCGTGTGTCCAAGTATTATTTTGTTTTTGGTGCCTCTGTGTGTGATACAAAATCATCTGTACACTGTATGTGTGTGTTTTCATAGCATCTGCATTTAGTTGCAGGTCATTCTATATTCATGTCTAATTCCAGTTGTACATAACTGAGAGGCAGAGGCAGCATGGCAGAGTTAAGGGCAGCAATGTTCACAAACATAAACCTGATGAATTTTACAACACTTCGCAGGGCTTTACTGTGTTTTACAGCGTTCACACAGACACGCATGGCTGCCCAGGGATTTGCTGGCTCTTGCTGTCCTAGTTCTGGTTCTAATTCACCTCCTCCTCTCTCCTCATTGTTAGTTTGCTCTCTCTCTCCTCCTTATTTCCTCCCTTTCTCTCCTCTGTGTCACCTTTCTGTCTGTCAAACTGTCTCTCTGTTCATTCCAGTCATTCCTCGCTCTGTCTGTTAATGACTTGATCAGTTACCAGAAGTCTCCAGCAGTTTGCTAAGTGTGTGCTAATTTTCTTTCACACCTGTCCTTTAAATACTATTATTAATAATGCAGGTGAATATATTTTATGCACTGACTGTTATGTAAGAAACAAACTGACTTTCTTCATCAACTGAGCATTTTTCTTTCTCTGAAACCCCTTAATCTAAGCAAGGACACAAAGGTACTATACATCGTCACCTACAGATAAGTACAGTGGCTATAGAGCTAGTCCAGTCCACTTTCAGCTGGTGTCAGACTGAGGTGTTGAGAGATGAGCAGCACAGATACCAAGACAAATACGAAGCCTTTTCGTCAAAAATAATCAGATACCAAACCAGACATTTTGCAGAACGAGACAAATGTTAAAACACTCATGAAACTACTATGAAAAGCAGCAGTGTTGATGGCAATAACACAGGACAATGAAGTCGGTGCTTACTGGTAATGAGTTAACAGCTCTGGGAACAGTTTGTAGAGTCATGACTAAGCTTAGGTGACCTCTATAGAAGAGAAACTTAGCATCAGAACAAAGCACAACAGAAGAACACTTTTTAACTTCTTAACTTGCACCATAAAACTGCACTT
This sequence comes from Macquaria australasica, assembly GCA_005408345.1. NCBI lineage: Eukaryota > Metazoa > Chordata > Actinopteri > Centrarchiformes > Percichthyidae > Macquaria > Macquaria australasica. The sequence continues at coordinate 77,228 of SEMN01001121.1, forward strand.
TTTATATTTTGATATTTAGTGTAAAATGAATTAGTGTAGTAGAGATATATAGACAAGAATGGAAGACTGGGTCATTCTGCAATGGATGAATACATGGTTGTTCCAACCACATCAGCTATATTGATGTCACAATGTTTATTTTTTTCAAAATTGATCTCCAGACTATTTTAAAAAAGTTATGAAGACATTTTCTTTATTTATTTGTTTTATTAAAACAAATGCATAGTTGCATGCATAGTTTTTCATAATTCCACACTTTGGCACCCTCTAGTGGTGGTTTAATTGGCCCAATAAAAAACAAACAAAAAGTGCGATAATCCCATAAACATTTTATATAAAATGTTTTAAGTCTGAAGTTGGATAATACCAGTCACCCATTATCCAGCATGCCAAAGTGTGATGGAAGAAATGGAGCACAAGAATAAAGTTAGCCTGTGCGCTCATCAGTCAAAGGTAAGTTAACCTGTGGGCCAATCTTCTAAAAACATTGTGTATTATTTATTTATGAAAGAGGAGAGACAGACCATTCCTGTGGCCTGTAGAGGTCAAGAAAGTGTTGGGCTGATCACAGTTCAGCCCAGCGTATCTGGGGATTTGGTGTATGTGTTGAGTATGTGTGGGAGAGTGTGCTGAGGGACTGAGTGCATGTGTGTGTGCTATATCAGTCAACAGCACTTTCCTTCAGCATAGCAACACTGTTGTCAACACTCTGTCTTTACTCTGACTCACCCCCTGTCTTGTCTCTCTCTCTCTCTCTCTCTCTCTCGATAATGGAGAATGGCCCGTGTCAGCAATTGTAATGCTGGTAGGTCTTCAGACATTGAAAGCACAAGATGATAGGAGATTGGTTAATCACAGATTAAACTAACAGATAGAATGTAAAATTCTGCTGTTACATGGCAAAAACAAAAAATCTTAACAGGTCATTAAGTCTCACATCCAGTCATCAAGAATAATTTTTCTTCAAACTAAAACAATTGGATGTCAACACATAGAAAGAAATGATAGTATAGTATTATTGACTCTCATTCTTGAGAGTAGTTGGCAGATTTTTAGACTCAAAAACAAACAAAACAAGTTGTTAAGATGAACCAGTCCTTAGAACAAAATATTTTTAAAAAGCGTTGATGGTTAGTGTCATGAATGGATAACTGAACGGGCACAAGCCCAGGAGTCCCCCAGGCCAGAGCCTCAGTTTGAAGTTTGACTGTTGACATTTCTTGTTGGAAATTCCATCAAATGACTACAAGCAGACGCAAAACAACTACTAAGAGGTACAAAATAAGCACAAAGAGACACCAAACAACTACAAGAAGACATGAAATGACAGCAAAGAGACTCAAAATGACCACAAAGAGACAAACACAAAGGGACGAACACACAGGCCAGAGCCTCAGTTTTAAGTCTGACTGTTGGCATTTCTTGTCAGAAATTCAATCAAATGACAACAAGCAGATGCAAAACAGCTACAAAGAGATGCAAAATGAGCACAAAGAGACACAAAACGACTACAAGAAGACAGGAAATGACTGCAAAGAGATGCAAAATGACCATAAAGACCTTTCAGTCTTGGTGTCTTGGTCAGATGTAGGAGGGGTGTGGGGCCTTCTACATTTGTGCCAAGGGCCCTGTTGTCTCATAATCCATTGTCAGTGCTTTTCAATACAACAAATATGACCAATCTAAAAGCGATTGTGAGCATTTTCTGATTTGCCACCTCAATGGTTAAAGTCTGGTTAAGTTTAGCCAACTAAAATTCTTAAGGTTAGGGAAAGGCCGCTAAAACAAAGTTTTGATGTGAAAACTGCAATATATCTAAAATTCATATCTTTCACCTTAAATCAGCTTCAAGAGTGTGTCTAGAGTGGACGGGGAGTACGCCGCCATGGCCTCTTTCTCACTTGGATTATTAGCAGCGGTGGCTAACAGGGCAGAGAATGGAGTAGCCCACGGCAATCTAGCACTGGTGAATTGAAATGCCAGGCCAACCAATTATGTTGTCAGCACACACAGTGACGAGAGTGCACTATTGTACTGTGATCATTTTAGTCTGAGGGAAACAGAAACTCAGAGAGGACACACACACACACACACACACACACACACACACACACAGGCCCGGAGCCCGATAAATAAGGCTCATCTCGTCTCAGCGGCTCATTGCCCTGTCAGGCCAAATAAGGAGTTCTCATTTCCCCTCAGTGATACACACACACACACACATTCACAACACACACCTACACACTGAAACACAGAAAGAAATGAATACTGACACACACACCCGACAACACAATAAGAAACATTACATTTGGAGGATGAGGAGAGTTGCTGCTCTCTAGACCTGTGAAACAAAACAAACACACACACACACACACACACAAACACAGAGCCATTACATTAGTGGAGAGAGATGCATGATGGTATACTTGTGACACAACAATTACTCAGTCCTGTACCCACAATGCACTGGAGTGGAGAAGGCAATCTCAAGTTCCAGGGGATTGGGGGATTGTGCATGTGTGTGTGTTTAAAAAAGAGGAAGATGGAGGATGTTTACATGCACTCGCACATTCATGACCTGTGTGTGTTTTTATTTTTTGTGTATGAGTGTGTGTGTTTGCACAAATGTATGTTTTGGAATCTGTGTCATTTAGGAAAAATATCTTAAGTCTATTTTGTGTGCTTCTAAGTGTGTGTGTGTTGGATCATGGTTAATGGCTGTACATTAGCACCCTGGGAGCTCAGTAAAAGGCTGAATGTTTGTCTAAAAATCGACGTGGCCACCGAGCCGGGTCAAGTGAACCTGCTGTGAATGCTGAACTGAGAGAACTATGTGTTCGATTGAAAGCAGAGGTGTTACTTCTGTGACGGCCCCTCTGCTTGATTCACTCTGCTGTGGTTTTTTCCTCTGTTTCCAGGGCTGCCAATCAATTGAAGGGTTAATCAGCAGCATGGGACACACCTGGGCCCGGTGTGCCCCATGCATAATAGCCAGAGCAGCAGCCAGTCTTGGGGGGGCAGATCTCCTCACACCACACACCTCTGCGTTGTTTTTCTTTGTTACTTTTTCTTGTTTTTCACAGGACAACATTCATACAGCACATTTTCACTCATCCACTCCCTACACTACTGACTTTACAGATTCCTCCCACTTATTTGTTTGATTAATTTGCTTATTTTGGGTTAATAAATTACTTTGGTGTTTAGTATACCCATGTGTCTCCCGTTTTTGCCACAGTTTTTGAGCCGAGCTGTGACAACTTCAAACGGCAGAGCCGTTCTGCTCGGGAGTGTTGATGGTGATACACCGTGGGTGTGTGGGAGAAAGCTAACATGTTCCTTACATGTGAAGGTATGTAAGGTCCTACGAGAGGAAAAATACTTGGTGTGTGATGATCTGCCTTTTTTTTTTTTATCCAATGTATACCAAATAAGGAATTATATGGCAGTGAAGGTGAAGTAAAGAACTGGCAACAGACAATTTTCCCCATTACAAAATGAGACACCAGTACTTCAACAGCATTGGTTGGTGGAAAAATAACCTCTTTCAAATGTGAAAATAATGAATATCCTGTCTCAAACAAAGGTGGAAATAAAATTGTTGTACTATTGCAGAAGGATGTAACTTTAACATTGGATACTGTTTTGCACATGGGAGAAGGAAGTCACGTGACGTAGTATTAAGAGCGACAAAGCAAGGAGGTTGGGGGGCTCAAACACTGGACTTAGACCCAGGAGACCACTGTTTATGTCCCGTGTGAAACTTGACTTATTATTTGAACCCAAACCATGATTTTTTCCTAAACCTAACCAAGTAGTTTTGGTGCCTAAACATAACCAAACTGCGACCCTTTCACAATGTTAACCACATGTTAGAAAGGCTTTCTGGCAGTCTACGGTTGCAGTTAGGTTATTGGTTTAGGCACCAAAACTACTTGGTTAGGTTTAGGAAAAAATCATGGTTTGGGTTCAAATAATAATTTAACGTTGAACTACAGTTCGTACTTTTGGTAAACCTACCCACAACGCAACCATTTCACCATTTCACGTCAACCACATGTTAGAAAAGCTTTCTGGCAAAGTTCTCCCACATCACCGTTATGGTTGTTTTTAACCATGACAGTGATGTTTTTCGTACTGTATCTTAAACTTCTTGTGCAATAAGGTCTATTAGCAAGATTACAGGAGAAATCGCTTCCAGTGTTTATTCCAAATGAATTTTGCCTAATCCAGCAAAACTGTTGGCTTGTTTACAGCCTCTGCTCTTGTTTCTTGCCTCGTTGGACCTACCTTTAGCAATGCCGCTGCATTCTGAGATCTCAAGAATTACTTTAGTGAGTTCAGTGTCATCGTAACTTGTTGAACCAATGGCCAGAACTACAAAAATTGAACCCAAATTGGAATAAACTTGACATTTTAAAAAATAAAATAAAATTCCAATGCTACACTGAATTCAAACGTGGCCAGTTTAGGTAGAATATCACCTCATTGCATGGCAAAACTGTGTGAAGGCAGAAAGTCATTCTGTAAACTGTGATTGGTTTTCTTTTTCAAATAATTTTGACTAAGCTTTGGTTTGTTAAAAACCCATCTGACTTATTGTTTTAACCACATCACTGCATTCTGAGATCTCACCAATTAACTTGTTGGGTACAGTGGTATCATAATGACAGGCAAAACCTATATATATATATATATATATATATATATATATATATATATATATAAAAAGATCCAAGTTACTTAAGTGAACTTATATTTTAAATTAAAATTGGAATTTTAAATCAAACATTATTACCAGAGAATCTGTATAAAAACAAAAATAATGTACAATCAAAATGTAGGTGTATGACTTGACACAACCCAATATATTCCACTGAAAAAGCGGCTGTTGCAGATCTGACTTTGCCTGTCTGGCCTTTGAGTTCTGCTTTTATCTAACACAAATAAAACTTTAGCGGTAACCCACAGGCACCCATATGGCCTATGTACATTTAAAGCTCTGCAAAGCACCAAACAATACCAAGCACTGGAGCAAATGGATGTCTTAAACTGTCAACAAAGTCACAGCCTAAAGTCTAATGGCTGTCTATAAATGTCACTGTGGATGTGTCTATATTCATAGAGGCAGTTATCAGCTTTTAGATGTGCTTCTGCCTCACCGAAGCACTCTCTGCTTCCCTCTCCCCCTGTAGTAAGTGGTCCTGATGCGTCTATATTGATACACACCTGTTACCGGCCATTTCAGTCACCTCTTTCTGATGAAATATGGATGTACGCTTCGCTGTGTTTCACTCCTCGTCCTTCTCTGAAAGTGTCCCTCATGCCTATTTATTGATGATCCCAAGAGTCGTCAGTTAGTTGCTGTCCCCTTCCTCCACTGTTTTCCTGTTTTATTAACTTTGTGTATCTCTCTGTGATGAAATATGAATGCATGTCCTTTCTCTTTCTGTCCTATTCTTTTTACCACTTACCGGTTGTTTTAGCCAAGTGTCTCTCTGATGAAATATGAATGCATGTCCCCTCTCTTTCTCTCCACCACTTATCGAGTGTCTCAGCTGTGCATCGCTGCAGGATGAAATATAGATGTCTGTCCCCTCTTGGAGCTGTGAATGCAAAATGTTATCCATCCATTACAGGGGAAATTATATCTGTCCTCTCTAAGTACCGGAGATTGTATGTGGTGTTTTGACTTATTAAGTGTTTTAGCTACAAGTATACATCACCTGACCGGGTGAATTCATGAATCCCTGGATACTAAAACTATCCTCCTTGATAGACTTGAACAGGAAGTAACTGTCATTGAAAATACTAAACTTAAAATTTGCTGTGTGAGTGACCTTTACCTTTGTTGTCTCTGCAGAAAGTATTCAAAAATTGTGTTTATTTATTGAATTCTCTTGTCTTGAATACTTTTCATCACTCCCTTCACCTTCTCTCTGTCTGAGAAGAAGGAAGCAGGATGTAAGTGGTTTGAAAACAGACATGTGTGGCACAATGATTCCCAGAGAAGTCCACAGGCCTTTGCGGGACAGAAAGGCACAACAGGCAGGAGACTGACAGGGTCAGGAAGAAGGCAGCCTTAATCACAAAATACACTGCTTTCACTAAAGAGCTACTTGTGCAGAGACACAAGAAGTATTTGAAATCCTGAGGGGAAACCCTGAGAAAACACAGCAGTTACAACTGTCTCAATGCTCATTGTAGCAGGAAAAACAATCTTCATTTTAGCAAGAACACACTATACAGATTTGCAAAAAATATCAATTACAGAAGATATTCCCAGAAATATAAAATAAAGTTAATTATTTTATTTGACCATTACTTACTTTGTTGACACTTCTGGTGAAACTAGCAAAGTTACCAGAAGTGCAAGACACTTGTTTGATGTCATTGCCAGCTTCGGAGTTGGTGGGAAACGAGAGACTACATATCATACTGTAGACTGGACAAATGCAAGAATTCTCACTTATGAGACCAACCAGTATTATCACTGAAATACAGGAAATTGTTTAAATCTGAAGACAGGTCCACAAAGTTCTCGACATTTCCAACTGCATCAGAGGTGTATACTGCAAAAAAATGTGAGTCTGAACAAGTCATTTAGATTTAGGCAAATTATACTTTCTGTAAGTGCGTTTCTGTACTTCATGTGCCCAAATGCACGTGTAAACATGTTTGCGTTTGCAGACACCCAAGGTGGTTTAAATAGTGCATGTCGGCTGTCTGCCCCGATGTCCATGTCTGTGTCTATTTTGGAGTTTATCAGGGCCTTCAGCCTGTCAAAGAGTCCTAAAATTGTATTTTCTTAGAGCAAGTTGTTTCAAGACTTTTCAAGATGCTTGTATCATTTTCTAGATAATATCCAGATCTCCCTATTTCTGTCTTGATTCAGGATGTATGTCTTTTCTTAAAAACAGAACAAATTAAGTTACTGTATATAACCTTATTGGCAGAACCTTTGCTTGTTTATTGAAACATAAATATTGAAAGCTATAGTCTTTGTAACCTGTTACAACATATGTTGTACCAATTTTTATATTTACAGTTCAAATCATATACTATATTTGTTACGATCCTTGGTCCATTTCGGATGAGTTGACGATGTTTTTGTCAACTCTGAGTCAAAAAGCACACTGAACTACATTCAAATGATGTTGTTGCTGTTAAGGTGTGTGTAAAAGACATTTAATGGGTCAAATACCAGGACCCTGAGTCCACTGTAATCCATTTGGTTATGTATTTTAAAGAAAATGGATGATATGGACGGGGCGAAGAAAGAAACTTGCTTTTAAATCAGGACACAAAGAATCATAAAAGCCCTCCTTTGGTCCATCCGCTGGAGTGTCAGCAGTTGCATGACATCCCGTTTTGTCATTTGTTGTCTCTCTCTATCTGAAAGAATGAGAGAGGTGGCGGTAAATGGTATGTATTATTAAATGGCTATGTGTGTTTCTGCCGTAATGGAACAAAGTAGAAAAGTGTTGCCTCTTTCATGGAGCTATATCTAGATCTCTGTCACTTAAACACACACATACACACATCAAGACCGCCTGTAAGGACGATGCTGAATCACAAACATACACATACACAATCATACACACTAGATACAAAGCCAAAGGCTCCAACAAGTGATGTACTCATGTAAGAAAGAAATCGTGGGGGATGTCTCTACACTTTCCATTACACACACCAAAACACACACAGTTTCTGGCAGTTTTCTGCAGAAATCAGCACATTGAACTAATCCATTAGCCCTTGCTGCCGGGAGAGAGAAACAGAGGTGAACTTTGCTACCAGACCCAAAACTTTCCTCTTTTTCTAATCATCTCTCCAAACATCCCCTCCCTCTCTCTACAGTATAGCGATGAAAGAGAAAGGGGGCAAGACGAGGTGAACGTGGGAGAGAAGTGATGAGGAGAGATGGGGAGGAGAGGAAAGAGATTGGGTGCAGGAAAAGAGGAGGAAGACAGAGATGAGAGGGGAAAGTGTTAAATTTTGCGACATGTAATGGTCTTTCCATCCATCAGTTCCTGCACACGAAGAAGGAACAACATGATGACAGGACGAAATGGAAAATCAAGGAAGATGGAGATAAGAGTGTAGGTGGAGAGGAAAATATTGAGAAGTAACACCTTTTAAAATATCTTTTAAGGCTCTGTGCTACATAGTCTAATCTCACTGCATGCTCAGGCTGCAGTGTTCTATCAGACGAATGAGGGTTTGGAAAGCTGATACATTTAAGGCTCCACTAATCAATAGTTATTTTATATTGACAAAGAATCAGATTACCATGTGTAATGCAAAAGGTGTCAGTTGCACTGCAGCTTGTATAGAGATTTTTAGCCCCTTTTAGCTCAATATTTCTGCAGTAGCAGGAAGTTATTTTTTAGCAAACAAGCTCTGATATTTTTTAGGAGTTTGTTGGAGACAGGGTTAGTACAGCTTTTTAAGGGTAAAATTCAAGCACTTTTAAGGTACCTAAACCAAAAATGTCCAGAATCTCGAAGCATTTATCATCTCATCTAATTTGTTACAATAAATACAATTGCAAAAAATAAAGTTTACAGAATTCCTTTACACCCACAGCAATCAATACTATACTGTAACTGTGTTTATTTTACCAGCTGTTCATATTAACTTTGATCATATTTTTTGATGATGATTATTTAATTGATTGATTGATTGATTCCTCATTTCTAGAGTAAGGGATCAACAGAGGACTTATCTAGCTATGAGTGATGAGTGAACACAAGAAAAAAACTTGCCTTTTAGGTTATGTTGAAAATCAAGCATTTTTCAAGGAGTATATTCGAGTTCAAACATTTTCCTAACCTTGAACACATAACGGTTCAAATTAAGCATTTTCCAAACTTTCAAGACTTTGTACGAACCCCGTGGAGAACAAACCAGAGCTAAAGACAGAGTGAATATTGTCATGGACAAGATCACGCTGTAATGTCCATGTTTGCTTGGAGTTTGCTAACATGTTAGCCACAACAACTTTTTAACCCAATAATGGCTGTGTCCAAATTTGTTTACTTATTCACTACTCATGGATTCCACAGTATATATTGTATGGAGGATAAATGTGTCAGATAGCAAAACAACAACAACAGTTTTTGAAGCTTACTCTGGTCATCTTTCTCAGCTGGCAGTCCTCTAAATTGGCTTTTTTACCTGGCTCCTTGCCGCTTTAATGTTTGGGATATTATGTATTAAGAGATGTCTTTATTGATCTATATAACTATGTTTTTTTATTTACTTACAAACAAATGTAGATTATTCGTCGACTGTGAGATTTCCACTCCAAATGCTGTAAACTGATATAACAGTATGGGTTTGCTATTTAACTGCACAGCATCTTTAATTTAAAGGCCCTGCACACAGGTGTTCCCACGTGTGGTTGATTAGACCTCTGCTTACATTGAAGGTGGGAAGAGCTGTGCTGCCAATTAGGTGAGGTAACTGTGAACTAATAAAAATGAACTGTGAACTGATAAAAATGACATACCGTCTTAATAGGTGCAGCAAAACTAGTGAATGAAGGTGGTGTCTGTAAAGCAGTCACACAGCGCAGAGAGGAGATCTAATGAAGCAAAGTGAGTGAAAACACCTGTGCCAGTTAAAACAGCTGGGTATGTAGCTGTTTTACCTGCTCCAGGGCTAATTGCCTGTGCAGAATTTATATTTTATCACAATTAATATCTTAAGCATTTGTGAGACAAAGGGGTTTATCGCACAAGACTAAACTGCCATGTTCCCCATTGACATTTTCAAAACAGTATTCATTAAACCACACAATATGACTGTTTTTAACTGGACAAAGGATGGACTATTTGGACTATACTTTGAGATTATTACTTTGAACCTTTCCAATTGTCTGGAGGATGGTGCTAAAGGGAGGCCTGATGATCAATTTAAATTTAAAAAAAACAACAGGTTTGTCTTTCTGGTATCATAAAATTGTTCATATTGTTGTTGCCTGATGGTAGCGCTACAGGGAAAGCTCAGGGAGTCACCAAATATTAGGGTTTATCTTCTGAAGACCATGAATATATACAGCAAAGTTTATGAAAGTGGACTAAAACCTTAAATATCACGATTTTGAATCAAGATTTTGTAAAGGGTAAGGTTTGGTGACACTAAATGGGAAATCATAACCTCACCAAGGTCTCCAAAATCAATCAGATCATCCTCTCAGCACCATGAACATCTGTAGCAAAATTCATGGTCAAAAGTGTATTCCATATTTCTTGTTATAGACCAACATTTTAATGACAAATGAACACAACCATTGGCCGTGCATGTTGAATGCCAAACAACAACCACAAAAATCATTAAAATCATTTAGTGCCATTTCACATATTCCACACATGTGAAAACTTTGTTCCTCAGTCTCATCAGTGCTTTAAGTTTAGATAAATGTATAGAATAAAAATTGATAGAAAGCCATAAGAAATTTCAATTTCTCTAAGTCTTCACTGTGTCTGGAATGATTATGTCTTTTGCATTAGCTCACAATGTTTTGGTGATTTTTTTCCTGAATGTCAGCTGCAGCATCCATAAAGAATTCACAGTTACTCAGAAATTAAGATTGTTTCACCCTCTCCCGATTAGGTTAAAATTTTGATGGGTTATGCAGCAAAACCATTTCCATGATTATTTCACATTATCAAAAGTTTTGCGGCAGCTGTCTTAATTACACAACAACTATTAATGAAGATCGGTAATGGATGACAAGTTAGAGCACATTTCTGGTTGTCAGCTGTCATTTGTATACCAGCCAGCCAAATGACAGTAAAGGACTTTATATGCTCTCCAAGTCTGTGCTCAAGTATTCATATTTAATCAAAGTCTCTTGAAGAGATCATTTCTACCACATTTTATCACCCATTGTCTTTAATCAATGCAATTTCTCCCCCTGTCAACGTTCATTGAGGCCGTTTGGATGAGCATATCCTCATTCACCCAAAACACCAGAACAAAATTAGACCAAATTCTAATTAAAATGATACCGCTTAATGGGAGCCTGTCAGTTCTGTCAGTGCAGCTAAATGAAACGTTTATCACTTAAATGAATTACAAATGTATTACTTTAGGTGAATTAAGGGCTTGTTTTGTGTAAGGGGAACATAACATAGGCTGCTCTCGCTCGTCCCTTGTCTTTCAGGGATATTGATTAGGACAAAATCAATGGGACAGTTTGTACTCCTGCTGATGTACTCAGTCAATCAGTTAGATCTAATCTCATCACTGCATGTGATTCATTTGTTAGCGGCTGAAAGCTGTTTATTACCACGTCTCACCCTCATCATCCTCAAGGTTTCATCATTTCATTCCCCCGGCTTCTTCTTCCTCCTCCTCCTCCTTTCTCATCTTCCTGTTTCTCCCTCCATCCTTTTTTTACAGTTGTTCTCTCCTCCTCCCACAGGTGTGTGTGTGATTAGAGAAGGTGGATTTGTCAAAGCGCCAACACTGATGTCCAATCATCGCCTTGTTCCTCTTCTCCTCTCCTTCCATTCCTTCTCTTATTCACTTTTCCCCTTGATCCCTACCTCCACTTTCTCACCCTCTCTTTTCTTCTCTTTCTCTCCCCTCCTCTCCTCTGATGGAGTCACACTTATATCTCTATTAGTCAGGGAATTAGGCAGGAAGATAGACTGGAAGAAAATCAGCTTTCCATAGACGAGTTAATTCTCTCCCTCGGTCACCATCACTATTTTCTCTCATACATCTCCCCTTCCCATTTTCCTCCTTCCCTCCATCTTTTCCCATCTACCTTCATTTTATTTCACCATTATTATATTGCCCTTATCACCCTGCCTTGACTTTCTGTTTCTCCCTCTCTATCTCTCCATCACAATTTTCTCCTCTTTCTTTCTGACCCTGTGACAGACTAATTTCAGAGTTGTTTTAGCATAGTTAATGAACGCCCACAGCTCCTGACTCTTATTTTCCAAATGACGGAGGGCTGGAGGGGGAAGCACTTAAAGGAAAAATACGATTACAACATGTGTGTGGTGTGTATGACTACGTCTGTGTGTGTGTGTGTGTGTGTGTGTGTGTGTGTATAGAGCTGAATGTTCACTGCAAATGTCATAAGCACATGGAAACGACCAGCATCTTTTTTAATATATTTGGAGGATCACTTGAAAATTCAAAACCCTGTATGTACACCAACTAGGCTATATGTTCTCTTTGCTCTAATTCTGTGGCTTTTTTATGTTGTCTTTATTGTTGTAATATTGTTTTGAAGCTAAATGCTAAGATCAGCATGCTAACATACTCACAATGAAAACGCTAACATGCTGATGTTGCCATTTCACCGTCTTAGCTTAGCATGTTGACATGTTAACATTTTCTGATTAGAACTAAAGACAAAGTAGCCTACAACTGAGGCTGATGGTAATGTGTTTTGCAGCTATTTGGTCATACATTGAAATTTTTACGTGATAGTGACACTAGATAAAAAGTCAGAGGATCACCAAAGTGCACGAATGTGTGTACCAAATTTTGTGGGAATCGATCCATTAGCACTAGAGATATTTCACTCGAAACCACAAATGTCAACTTTGTGGTGCCAGAGGAAAAGTCAGAGAATCACCAAAGTCAGTAGGATTCATCCTGTGGGGGTCATGAACATCTGTACAAAATTTCAAGGCAATCCATCTAATAGTTGTTGAGATATTTCAGTCTGGACCAAAGTGGTGGACTGACCGACCGACAGACCGATATTGCCAACCCTAGAACCATACCACTAGCAAGGCTGAAAACACTGTCGCCTCTCTCCACTCTCCAGAAAATATACATAAAATTGTACTGATAAGACACCACTTAACAGCACATCATCGATCTACAGGGGTCTGTTTTTCCTGATTATATCATGCAGGTGAAAAAAGCAGGTAAATGAATGAATGAATGACTCAATTAATCAGTGATTCAACGAAAGACTAAAAATAGGAAATGGACTCTTAATGTCTCGTGGTGGAACATGTGCTTCTTTGATCCAGTAATAAATCCAGCCTGATTAGAAAGTGGCTCAGAACATCAACATCTCATTATTCCTGCATTACAGATGTACTGTGTGTAAAACATGTAATTTGCTAAATGCATGAAAAGTGTTCCAATTCATAGAAACTGCACATGTGAGGAATGTTTCAGTCTGATAAGAGGATGTATTGTACATACGTCACTGCTGAGACGGATTCATGGACTATGATGTTACAGGGAACAAACAATCTAAATCCAGAGATACAGTATGAACACTCAACCTTTTTTTAACTATTGTGTAAAAAGGCTGTAATTTACATGATGAAGTGAAAAACAAACTTTCATTTCATCACTACAGTATATCAATAACACAAATGACCTGAGTTTATTTTGTCATAATTACTACATGTCTAATCTTTACCTTATCCTGTGTATAAATTCAACATTTCTCACCAATACAGTGTGTATTCTAAAGGCCTAATTAACCTGTTGAATCCAATTTGTTATAACACATTTGAAAAGCCATTTATAAAAATTTTGAAGCTTTAATCATTTACTTCCACCTAATTGTGGTCTTTGTGGTTCTTTATTTTCTGGCACATTTTTACCTTTTGCAGTCAGTTTCTGCCAACAACAGTTATTGCCCTCTGCATTCGCCAGACATTACATCACTTGAGCTAGACTTGTGCATGTGGAACACAATACAGCGACCCACTCACTGATCAACAGCTCCACTAGTGGGCAGAAACTCCACAAAGTACTTTTAAAAGTGACGCCTTCAAGAAGTGAGGACTGGAAAAATGTCCTCACTAAGATGCACACGCACACACACACACACACACACATTACTTTTAAATAACTGGAGGTCAGACAGCATATATCTTCACGCCTGCATGCACAACAGACACCTGAAGAAAACTTTGGGTTTGTGAAACAGCCTCTGATAAATATACACCTACAAACTCCCATAGAAGTAAACATGTCACCACACACTAACAAAGCAGCTGTAAAACTGTTTTATTTGACCATCTGGTGAGCCTGACATGTTTATTGGGCCTCATAACCTGGCAACTCTTTACTAGCCAGGACAAGTAATTTGTCTCTGGGATATTGTGTGTATGTGTTTGTAAATGTGTACATAGCACAGCACTGGTGTGTGTGAGCTGATGTCATATACCTGTAAAATGTCATTTTCATGTAGCTAATGTCCTGAGACATGATGGCTGGTGGAGTGGGGCATGCAGCCAAAAACCTGTAGCTAGTGTTTTGTTTTGTTTTTAACACATACCCCTATTTAGTATCCACTAAAAAAACATATACAGTGACCAGAAAACCTTGCTACAAACATATCAGCTACACAACAAACACCACCTCAAGATGCCCAAAATGTGCCAGATTTGTGCCAACTTTCTGATAACCATCAAGATGCATCAGACACTAAAAAGCCCCTCGAAACACCATGCAAGAGTTAAACTTTGATCCACACATACTGTAGCTATATTATTTACCTATTTTTTGTGTGTGCACGTGTGTGCGGAAAGTGTGTGAGGGGGGTAATCATCAAGAAAGGAGCAATCAGTGGAGGTTGTCTTTGTCTCTAATCATCCAGAGAACCCCCATGGACACTGATGTGAGTGTGTGCGTGTGTGTGTGTGTGTGTGTGTGTGTGTGTGTGTGTGTGTGTGTGTGTGTGTGTGTGTGTGTGTGTGTGTGTGTGTGTGTGTGTGTGTGTGTGTGTGTTGTTTGTCTGTTTGTGTCCAATCAGCCAGAGAGCCCCTGTGAACAATGTCAATGAAGCATCAATCAGTACACACACACGTCAATCCCCCACCACCAAATATGCACACAGGCACAAACACAAACACACACACAGTCACGACAACTGTCACTCAAGGAAAGGATGAGAAATGTCCCATCCCTCAAACACTGTTTTTATTGTCAAAGCCTCTTTAAAATGTTTTCCTTCAATTTTGTAATGACATTTACAAAATTGTTAAACACTGAAGCTGTTGTCAAAAAGTGTAGATTCCAATCCACCCTAACAGCAACAATGCAGGATAGCTATGTACTCACTACTAGTGTAATATTTTAGTTTGACTTTTAGTTCCACTTACTGACTGGAATGAGAATCCAGTTCTGTCGTTTCAAATCAAAGTGTTAAACTCATTTATCTATCACAGGCAGAAGCAGCTCTTTTATAGTATCACAACACCTGAAATCCTAAAGGCCAAATTCTTTTTGTTAACCTCTTCATGTATCCATGGAAACTTCTCTTGGCATTTGTCTGCCACTACTTTACCAGCTGCGCCCTCTTTCTATTTCTACAGTTCCACAGTTTGTCAGTGAGCAGCTGGTACATCAGCAGTCCTTTATTTGGACGGTCTGATGTCGATACTCTTTCTGCCTTCGAATGGAATCATTAGTTTGTGTTTTTGACATGAGAAGCGGTGTACACAATGTGCTTGGTATTCAGTTAGCCTTATGAGACCACTGCTGCTATGGCCAACTCACAGAAAAGGTGGATGCTAACTTCTCCTTGTTCTCGTTTTAATGATGACTTTATATTTTGTGATGAACAAAAAAAGTAAGATGATAAATGTGACTAACATTCATATTCTCTGCTACAGCAGCTCAAAAAGGTCAGGATACAGTATGCTGCAACTTGTTAAGTTTAAACTATAACAAAATGTCCACCAAAACAGCAGGCCATTATTCATTTGCACTCTACTTGTAAACATGAAACTCAGAAGTTTTAGTTACACATTACAGACACACATTTCCAGTTCCAGTCCTCTGTTCCTGTGTTAATTGTTCAGTTTTCTCTTGTGATATCCAAAAATATGTCAAAAAATAATTTGTGTTTTTATACAAATATCCCTCTTTTTTTTCTTCCTGTAAAGTTTTACAATATTTTTCAAGACTCATCTCAAACTCAGGGACATTTACATAAATGTGAACTAACTAACCCCGCCCACCATATAAAAGCAGACTTTAGTGTTGGTTTGTCGGTGGTAATTTGCTAGCTTCTCCTGATCTAACAACACAGATGAAGGAGGTGTGGGTAGAGGTCAACAGTACTTCTGTTCGCTGTATCGTTCCATAATTGTTAAGTCAAGGCCACTTTTGAGCCATCAAATCAAATCTTAGGATAGAAGAAGAAGAATTCTTGATTTTGGTCAAATCCCCCTTGTAACTTTACCCAGTCCATACAGTATATTCAGTTTTAATTTAAATGTTTCACTGTGACTTTTATTTATTGTGATGAAAGTATTAACAATATTAGCAACCTTCCTATTGACTACTGAACTTTTTTAAGTCTCCTTTCTGCTCAAAAACACCTAAGTATTTTTCCAGACAGTCCTGGATTGCAACATGGCAACATTTCTGTCACGACAACAGTTTTTATTTGGCTGTTTTGTCCTGTTTGTGAGGATATTTCACTCCTGGAGACAGCGATATGTAGCCATGATGTGCTATATGAAACAAGTATATATAGGCACCATGAAATTAATTTAAAATCAATGTCAGAAAGGGTAAAAAAGACTGGGGGAAAAAATCTAATCACAGTTTGAGCTCCAGTGGCAGCTGTGCCAGGTCCAGGTCCTCTTAAATAACTGCTGTCCTGAGTTGTTCATGCAGAACGGTGTTTTTGGTTTAATGAGAATGATGTGAAGGAAAAAAACACACTTAGGCTGTCAGCATCAACAAGTAAACAGAAGAGAGAATGGTGCAACAGACAGGCAAATAACAGTGCTGTACAACAGTGAGTCCAAATGAGTTTTGATTTCTGTTTGACTCTTGTAATTGGCTGGAAATTGCTTTGTTTGATGGGTTACCTACTTGTGTTTGTGTGTATGGTGGTATCACTCTGTTTAACTGACACAGTGACACAGAACACACATACTGTGGCATGCACATGTACAGGAAGTCTTTTAAAAGTAGACACATATATCCAAGCATCCATAGTGTACATTAAGTAAAAGTTAATTCTTCTCTCATTATTTTTAATTGTGAGCAAATATCAGATTCTAATGGGAGCCATCTTTGGTGTTTACTGGTAAGAAGTGAATTTTGGGAACCTGACAGCAGTTTGCAGGGCTTTTTTCTTTTTTCATGTACAAACCCTCAAGCACATGTCGAATGCAAAGAGACAAATGCAGACAAACATGCACTAATTGGTCAATGGCATAGCTGTGCATTGATCAGTCTTTACTGCCTTCATTTGTTACGTTGATTTCTAGCCCTGAGCACAAATGTTGTGTGTATGTAGTCTATAATATGTTAATAATGTTTAAGTATGCATGTTTTTGGTTTCTTGCAATTCTTTGCATGTGTATCTGTGTTCATATAAATGTGTTTGCTTCCTCTGATGTGCACTTGTGTATGTTTTCTCTCTGACAAGCACAACAAATCTATGGAGACCCCCCCACCCCACCACCACCACCACCACCCTATCCCCAGGCGGCATACAAATGGCTGCTACATTTTAGTAATTGCTTCTTTATTGACAAATGGCTGTGAAGTGTAGTGAGGGCATTACCTGTCAGTATTGCTTTTATTCCTTATTGAATTCTGTCCTTCTGTTGTTTGTGCTGCTCTGTGACTCGCAGAGCCAAGAGTAGCAAGTTAATGTCTCTTCAGATGGCGCTCTGTATGTGTCAAGTCAATTTTAGTGATATAGCCCAATATCACAAATCATTATTTGCCTCAAGGGTCTTTACAGCATACAACACCCTCTCCTTAGACCCTCGATTCGAATGAGGAAAAAAAACTTTAATGGCAAAAAGAATGAAAGAAACCTCATGAAGAGCAACAGAGGAGGGATCCCTCTCCCAGATGCCGTGTGTACGGAGTAGATTCACAACAGAAAATCATGTAAAATTGTAAAAGAAAAAACAACAACAACCCATAAGTGAAGAGGATGGATGCAGGAAGACAACTGAGCAGCTTCAGGATGTGAGGAAGGAAGAAGTAGGATCTGAGCCACACCACCTCCTCTTCACCACAGAGACCTGTAAAGAGGACACGCAACACAAACACAGAAGAGGACAACAGCAATCACACAGTGGGAGAGAGAGCCATGATAACATGCAAACTATAGGGAGAGAGGGAGAGAAGGGGAGAGGCTGAATCTCCTGGGGGACGGAGATCCAGATCCTGTGTTCATAAGTGTATGTCCCTTTGTACATCAGTGGGTTCTTACATGTGTGTAGATGTGTCCGTCTGCCATGTGATTATTCTCCACATTTGTATGTATGTGTGTGTCTCAGAGCTATATCCTGAGGGAGAAAATGGTAAACATGTGGTTCTGAATTAAAAAAGACAATAAGAAAAACAATCACACTCAAAGAGTGATGGATTAATTTGCCTAAAGCCCAGCTGCCACGATCACCAGGAATTTGTGGCATATATTAAAGGGGAACTGACATTTTCAATTCTGGTTCCTTATTTCACTATCTGGAAGTTAGCGGGAGGGAAGGTTGTACGCTGCCTCTTCTAAGAACCACTTTGTTAACATTGTTAGCTACAAATCGTTGACTATTACTAAAACCACTATTCAATAAAACCATTACTTACTAGTTAGTTAGTTTGGATATGTGTGGTCGTATCTTCATTTCACTGAATACGACACGATTTAAACACTCTGGAGTCAGGTTTTTAATTCGAGTTGATGGATGTACGAGTTTGTCAACATGCTCAAGCGTGTCATGTTGTCAACCTCCATTATAATCAAGTTTTTAGTTAATTATTTTTTGTTTGAAAGCCTATTTCATGGAGTCTTTACCATTTAATGGATGTAGTGGAACGTTTAGGAGAAAACATGCACACATACAAAATGGTCAAAATGCTGAAAAGAATAAAACTGGTGCAAAAAGTTAAATATACAGTAAGTAACTTTTGTCTAAAGGTATTGATGGTGACCTTAAAATTGCTAAACAAAATGACAGGAGCCTCTTACAAAGAGGCTGTTTTAAAAGAATTAGCTAATTATGTTGACTTTTTGTTTTGACTGCGTCAGAGAGGTGTTGATTCAATTCTATGCTAACTTATTGTGGCGGTGTTCTAATTTCCACTGTGGGCACATGCACTCACAAGATATTGTAAGACACTTTGGTTAAAAATAATCGCTGAAACTGTGCATCACCTCACTTTATGTGTCTTTTTGAAATGCTACAAAGACGCTTTCATTTTGCAGCATCTTCAGAGGCCAGCGCGGATTCTGTTTGCATGTTGCATGTGAGCTCCGATTCAAAACCACCAGCGGCTCATCTTCAATCTTACATATCTTGATGAAGGATTTCACATGAAAATGTCATCTTGGTAAAAGATACCATCAGCTGCATCAGTTTTCCTTTGTATCCCCAGCCCCCTGCTGAAGCCCCACTGAAATGCTGCTCTTGAGACGTCTATGAGCCTGCTACATATTTCTGTCCCCCCACCCCCCACCCCTTTACTATCCTTTTCAGCATGCTCTCATGTGCTCACAGCTTAAAGTGAAAAAAGTAAAAACTTAAAAAAGAAACTCATGCTTTGTTCAGAGCTCTGCACAAAGGTGGGGCATAAAGCTGGATTTATACGCGACCCAAAGGTTAACATCAGTCCCTTGAAAATACGTGAGGCATAGGTTTTTATTTATAGTTCAGCGGTGCTGCTATTCACTTGCATTAACAGCAACACTTCACAGATGTATTGTACGTGATCAGGCCAAATAGTGCTTTAATTACAGAACCCAGAATAACTGTTTTGACATTCATTCATTCACTTTGTAATAAAGAACGATGATCACAGGGAGCAGGTTTGCAATGAAGATGGCTTATTTTCTACATGTTTGTTACTGAAGAAAGATAATTATGGAGGCTTTTCTTCAACATGCTTGATCTTCATTATCAACAATCTCAACCAGGCCAAGGGGACCAGTCACAGTTCCTGCAGCCTTCATGTGGTTTCTCCGTATTATTACGCTCTAGTTTATACAGCAGTATAACTTACAAACACCAATTTACACCGTGAAATCTCTTGTCACTACATTTCTCATCTTCTTTTTCTCACTCACTTTTCTCAAAGCTCCGCCAGTCGCTGCCGCTCGTTCACCCTGCCTTGCTCAACCACCCCCTCCTCTCTAGCTCCCGCCTCACAGCCAATCACATTACAGTAAAATGACACAACTCACATGTAATTAAGTGCAATAAAACTAAACACTATACATTGTACTCTGTTTACACAGCATGTTCGCCACTGCAATCTAATGTAATGTATTCATACATGCAGCACCTGCTGTGGTGTTACAGGCTACTTTATGGGTTTATTGTTGGCCATGTTGTTAAATGAGGTGAATTTTGTACATGTAGGCTATTGTAGAAATGGCTGCTGTGTTCACAATAGGTACTATAGTCTGTTGTTGCTGCCAATAAATGTCTGTCTACTGTGACATTGTTCCACTCCTGGCTCTGCATTCATGATTATACTGACTATACTGTTATTACTTGATGGTGGCCATAATGTTTTTTCTTACTGGCACCTGTCATGGTACTGTGACCTGTGATCTCTTAGTGTGATCTCTTAATTATGTTGATAGTCTAAAAATCTGTTGCACTCATAAACACCACAACTCACAGGGCCTCTCAATTCAGTACATTCACATGAATAAGTAAAAAACACTAAACAAACTAAAAACATAGTGAATTTTTAAAAAAAAAAGAGTAAATAATGGCTGTGCAAGAAGTAACAAAACATGTGTAAAGTCAAATGTCAGCATTTATGTTGAATTTCTAATTTGTACAAGCTGTGAAGAACTGGCAGACAAAGTACATCATTCTCAAATCATTTTATTTGATGGCTTTGTTTCTCATCATTATTCATGAGACTGTAAATGAAAGGAAAGTCATTCAGCTTAGAAGGTGAGGGTTTTTTTTTTTTTTTTTGGTTGAATATAATTTAATTCAAACCATTCCATTCCCTCCTGTTCTTCATTACATGCTGGCAGTTTACTGAGAGATTAGAAATCTGATGACTAAACAGCAGAGATGAAAATAATGTAAGCACATCCAGGTCCCTTGGAAGCACAGCACAGAAAACACAATCTGTCTCCCTCGTTTAGGACCATGTTGGAAATTTAAAACCTGTATGTCATCGTCTAAAGGGGATTTTACAGAGTTTGTCAGTGGATGAATCCCAAATATAATCACAAAGAGTGAGTCTGCATGCAAAATAGGTAATTCAGTTTTAGTCCTTCTTCCCTGTGCTGTCATCACATATATACAGATGCAGACATCAATCCTGATGTTGTAAAATATATATCTGTGGAGGTGAGGAGGCTGGAGAAGCATGATAGCGATCAGGTCAGTGGTGTGACTCATTGAGGAAATGAACCGGACATGCACTCTCTGCCATACAAGTGACCACATGCCCTCAAGCCAGCCAATGTATGTTTGTGATTGTGTGTGTTAAAACTACACAAGAAATATCAAAACTGCCTTTGTGCTGGTTAAATACTTCAACATCATGCAGAAAGTTACATAATGTGAATTCAGTGTCAAGTTTCAGTCACTGTTGGTACAGTATACAAAAACACTGGTCTTGGTGAGTCCACACAGTTCACAATTTTTATACATAAAGTTGTGGATACACATGTGAATATAGATTAGATTAGGTTCAGTCAATTATTGATGGCCAGCTGCAGCACTATGAACTGTCAGCTGTGTTTTTAATTAGTATCTTTGCTTGTTTGTTAGAATTTAAGTACTCCAATGATTTATTGCACTCATAAACTCAAAGTTGGGGGACTTGCTAGAGACGGAAAAAAATTAAGAAATAAAAGAAAAATAATTGTCAAAACTGCAGAATCCAAGATATCAAGTTCCAAAAATATTGTATTCTACATTTCCCATAATGCAACTCAGCAGTTTCTTTAAGTAGACCCTCTCTGCCAGGGACACCCATGTCTTTCAAACCCCATGCCTCCAGTTTGTAACATAGGCTCTCTGTAAATGTGAGTGACGCCATCAGATTTGACGAAGCTCCCCCAGAGACCGAAGACATTACTATTATGACAGTTTTCACAGGCTGAGTAATGCTCCCCATTACCAGTAAACTGACTTTGATATGTAAAATTGGCGGATTCCTCCTTTAACTTTACTTTTGAGTCATCTGTAGAAAAGGTCTTTTTGCAGGCTATGCCATTTATCTGCCTCACTGAATGGGAGCTTACCATGGCCGAAGTATTTCACTGCATAATATTCTTTCCATATGAAAGCCCATGAAATTGTGGTTATATAATAGCGAGGTTCTGAATAGAAAAGCAGTAAATTAACTGACAGCTGTCAGAAGCTGGGGCCTTGGAAAGTAGAAGTAAGGTCACTGAAGTTGAGAATGACGTCTTGTCAAAGAGCAGCGGCAGCCCTGAGCCAGGAGAGCGCTGTGACAGTGAGTGATGAATTGAACATCCATATGGTACTCAGAAGCACCTTGCAGTCTATACTTTAAATCTTCAAGTTCCAGGAGTTGAATGTGACTCTGTACTGGTGCAGGTTTGACTCTGCTATATTGCAATTAGGTACTATATAATAGAGTTCCACAAAAGCATGCATTTGGATTTTAATAGGTCTTAGAACATCACGTTTGAGGTCCTTTAAAGGTACTGTACATCCAAATCACCCAAAAACGTATGAAAAACGTTCACTTACCTATAGAGGTATCTTGACTGTGTAGTTCTAACATCATTGAAAAATCACATTTAAAAATCAGAAGAATAGATGTTGTGGTTGCTCATATTGAACTGTTTTCATAGGGACCACTTCTTTGATAGAAAGTAGTTCCACATAGCCAGAAACCACTTGAGGTGAAAATAATTTTGTTTTGTAATTTGTGTGAACTTATTTTTTGAAGGGCACCATCCCACCTCTTCACTCTCTGCTTTGCTTCTCTCTCCTTACTTGTTTTTTAAGCAGCAGGAAAGAAAGAGTATTGGTGTTAGCCTGAGGCGATGGTTAAATCCTGCTAAATGTGCATCAGGGGTCATGGCAGGCATCATATTATAATGTAACACTGGTTTCATGTTGCAATGAGAATCTAACCTCAGACTAATAAGGGCATAATGTGAATCTTTTGGCTCCGTGTTGCAGTCGTTAAAGAACTAATATCCCAACCAAAGCGTCACCTTTCTATCATAGGCTGACGTTGACACTGATTAGCAGCCAAACACAAACAAAAACAGCCATTAGCTCTTTAGATGAAAAAATACCAAACACAAATCCACCAGAGAAAAGTGTACTGCTAATGTCAGTCTGCAGGTTAGCTAATTAGCTAGTCAGCTATAGCTAATTAAACAGCTGAGAAACGTAACAGCAAATGTCAAGATCGGTCAGTTTAGATGCTAAATGGTGTGGTCCTTACTCCTCAACACCACTGCTGACAAAACACTGCCTGTCCTTGGCTTGAAGCTCACGTTTCTCTGTGCCCCTTTCGGCTCACCTGTCAATCACACAAGTACACAGGCACGTCCACGTAGAGGTTCAGAGCCCACGGAAACATTTTGATGAATCCCCAAAGGTTTTTTTTGATTGATTTCAGTTGGACAAAAAAAGTAGCAATGCAACAGTGTAATAGTTGTTACATGTTTGTTAGGACATAGTTCAGTGTTGGTAGGCATATTTATGAGCTATGAGCCAGCCTAGCTGTGTTCCCCTGCCTTTAGAAGACAAATACGCATATTTTCCAACATGTTGAACTATCCCTTTAATGTGTTGAGTAGCATTTGGACCATGAGGAGAGGGAGTAAAAATATACATAAGAGCAGAGACTAAAAGATTTGATATAAAAGGAGAAATATGTGAGGTGAAGAGTGAAAGAAAGGGTGGAAGAACCGGGAGAGGGGGAGGTGAGGTGTTTGTGGATGCTATCTGTCTCCCATGTTATTTATCACCAGGACAGGTACAGATATGGAGTCTTAGCTTCCCAGCCTCATTACACATTCACTCTGCTTCTCAAACACTCACACAAACACACACATTTTCATTAACATTCACACAAACTTTGTCTCCCTCCATCTTTCACTCTATCACTTCTGTTCTCCACTGGCTCTCTAACCCTCTCTCTCTCTCTCTCTCTCTCAGATGCACACAAACAAACATACATTTCAATTAAACCCGAGCTCGGCATGATGAATGTGGTTACCTTTTAATTTCAATTATGGTGGCTGTTTAGCTAGCTAGAAAGCTGTTGTGTGCTCAAGCAACATCCGCCAAGCGATGGCTCAATTACAACACACAAAGTGCAGGAACGGGGGTACACTAAGGCACAAGCACACACTGGCTGCTACACAGGCAAATATACACAGCAGCAAATGCACACGAACAAGGCACACACATGCAAGCACATAAAATTAGATTAGCTAATTTAGTTCTTGTCTGGACACATTTTTCACCTCCGTCTAGCTGACGGCTGTTCTAAAACCTATTTAGAATTTCCGCAGGGCAGCACGGCATCTCAGCAACTACTGACGCTATGCGGAAACTAATAATTATTGCCCCAAATAGAAGTGTTGTTTATTCATTATAAGTAAAAGACGTCATACATGAGAAATGAGCGGTGGAGGACATATTTATCTCAGGGGATTCAGCTAAAATGAATTTCTTCTAGGCCCTATTTATGCCAACACAAGTCATATGACGCAGTGCATTTTAACTTTGTAACCTACTTTAACAAAACCAGCATGTCGACTGCTCTTTTTTAAACCTTATTCACATGGGGAGCATTTGCTGAGCGTGCATGTGCTGTTTCACAAACACCCTGCTTTAGACACTTACGGTGCATATTCACACCTGAGAGCTGTCCAGAACAACTACACCCTTCCTTTTATGGAGAAAGTATGTGTGAGTAGTTCTTCCTGCTCTCATGCCCCCTCACAGACTTTCCAACCTGAACCACATTTTCAAACAAACAACTCCACCTTCACACACTTGCCTCTCCAACAGTTACACTACAGACACACACCAAATGAAAAAGATGACAGTGTGTTGAAGTACCAATTCAATTCAATTCAATTCAGTTTTATTTATATAGCGCCATATCATAACAAAGTTATCTCAGGGCACTTTTTCGAATAGAGCAAGTCTAGACCGACTCTTTATATTTACAGAGACCCAACAGTTCCCACCATGAGCAAGCACTATGCGACAGTGGCAAGGGAAAACTCCCTTTTAACAGGTAGAAACCTTGAGCAGAACCAGGCTCAAGGTGGGCGGTCATCTGCCTCGACCGGTTGGGTTGAAGGGGGAGGGGGGAGCGGGAGAGAGAGAGCAGGAGGAAAGAGAACATACAGCAGCACAATACAGTTCCACATAGGGATGTAAGGCAATAGCT